>BTHU01000005.1:32561503-32784003 GCA_036184795.1 Tokudaia tokunoshimensis | reverse complement strand
AAGGGGGTGGAGAGAGAAAGAGAGACAGAGAGAGAGAGAGAGAGAGAGAGAGAGAGAGAGAGAGAGAGAGAGAGAGAGAGAGAGAAGAGGAGACATCATGGGAAATATATTGAAACCCCAGAGAGCCAGACTAAAACTAGAATGAAGGTATCTTGGGGATTTTGGCTGGGCGGTAGCTAGATTAGCTTAGAGGATTAAAACAGATCAATGACTGCCCAGGTATTGTTGTAAAGCTTGATTAAATAAATCTTTGTCTCTCTGTGTCATATAGGATAAAGAAAAACAGTCACTGTAATAATTTACTGCATATATTTATATTAAAAATTACCATTACAGGACTACAAACTACATCTCCCTATAAAAAAGGTTGAAAAAATTAGACCTATATTTTCTTCTAAAAGTTTCATGGAGACTGGGCAAATGGATCACTTGGTAAAGGGTCTGCCACATAAACACAAGGGCCTGAGTTCAAATCCTCAGCACATATGTTGGTGCCAGGGGTGGTGATACACATCTGTAATGCCACAGCTGTGGGTGGAGGTAGGTATATTCCGCAGACTCTGATGGCCAGCTAGCCAGTCTAGTTAATCAGTGAGTTCTGGGCTGCCTGAGAGAGTGTGTCTCAAAAAAAAACATGGAGAATGACAGAGGAAGACACTTGATATAGACCTTGGGCCACAATACACATGTACACATACATGCATGCACTTCTACATGCACGTGCACACACAAACACATATACACACACAATTTTAAAATAATAAATAAATTAACAAATAAGTAGCTGTCTTAGGGTTTTATCTTTTCCATTTAATTTGAGCTTTTTTTTTTAATTTGGTGGGGGTTCAAATTTATTATTCTATAAGCCGTTACCACAACATTTACTGAAATAACATCTTTCTATATTGAGCTTAAATTTATTAGAAACTTGTCAATTGACTATTGAAAGTAATTGAATGTAAGTCAGTACAGCCATTATGAAAGACAGTTTAAAGGCTCCTCACACCTTTTTACAATAGAGCTAGGTATGATGCCCCACACCTGTGATCTCAGAACTTCATACCTAGAAGTTGGGTCAATATTAACCTTGGCACTTACTGAGTTCAGGGCCAGCCTGAGCTACAAGAAACATGCAATGTTTCCATAATTTTTAAAATTAGAATACTATTACCCAATGATCCAACGATGTAACTTCTAAGTATTTGTCTAAATTAAGTCAGTATGTCCAAAAGACGTTCCCACTCCTACAACCACTGAAGCATTACCCACAACTGTCCAGACAGTCATCCTAAGTGCCAATCAGCAGATGAGTGGGTAAAGAGAATGTGATACGCACAAGGGACCCAATTCTATTAACTCTTCAAAGAGGTACAAATCCTGTCACTTGTGACAACATGCGTGAACCCAGAGGACATCATGCTAAATAAGGCAGACATTGAAAGTCACATATCGCACGGTCTCATTTAGAGTGGGCTCTGAAAAAGCTTCCTCAGGGAAGCAGGGGCTAGAAGGGACATTAGCAGCCAGAGACTGGGGAGTAGGGAGGAGCTGCTCAGAGTCAAAAGGATGCAAACCTTCAGGAAGAGAGGTTCAGATCATCCTCATCCACCTCTTACAACATAGTGATGGCTGTTCAGTGGTCATCAGATATATTAATTACCTGTTAGTGTTCCACAGTCACATCAGCCTCAAAGTGGTGTGTGCTATGACATAAATATACCCACTTTCAGTTTGTCAGTTAAAATTAACTAATTTGAGCTGAGGGGACGGTTCAGCAGGAGTTTGCCATTGTGGTGGTTTGAATGTGCTTGGCCCAGGGAGCAGCACTATTAGGAGGTGGAGGCTTTGTTGGAGGAAGTGTGTCACTGTGGGTGTGGGCTTTGAGACATCGTAGATCCCTAGAAGTCAGTCTTCTCCTAGCTGCCTTCAGATGAAGATGTAGAGCTCTCAGCTCCTCCTGCACCATGCCTGCCTGGATGCTGCCATGCTCCCACCTTGATGATAATGGACTGAACCTCTGAACCTGTAAGCCAGCCCCAATTAAATGTTGCCTTTTTAAGAGTTGCCTTGGTCATGGTGCCTTCTCACAGCAGTGACACCCTAACTAAGACAGCCACCAAGCCCCAGACCCACGTAGTGGAAGGAGAGAAATAAAGTCTATAGGTTGTCTTATGACCTTCACGTACATGTTGTGGCACACACAAATATAGGTTTTTAAAATATAATTAAAGGAATCAATCACCATGACTATTGAGAATTATTTCTGCATCACCTATTATAGTCCATGCTTATATCTTATATTTTATTAGTCTTACAGAGCCCAGTCTGGCCTCTAACTCATTAAGTTATGGAGAATGACCTGAAACCTCCCAATTCTCCTGCCTCTACCTTTGAAATGCTAGGGTTATAGGCATGTGCTGACATTTCCTGTACTAATGGTCTTAATTGCTTTAATTTCTTAGTAAGATTTAGAACTAGGAAATATTGTTTCTACAACTTTTTACTTCTTTTAAAGATTGTTTTGTCTATTTTGATCTCTTCACCTTTCCACATCAACTTTAGGATCAGGTTGCCAATCCTGAACAACAGCTGTTGTTGGGATTTTGAAAGTGGAGTGTATTGACTCTATAGATCTCATAGGAGAAGATTGACATCTTAACAATATGTAGCCTTCCTATCCTCAAACACAGGCTGTTTCCATTGATGTAGCTTCTAAATTCATTCAATGATATTTTATAGTTATCACTGTACTGGTATTTCTTTTGTTGACATTATTTCTAAATATATTGATTTTATTCTTTTTGGTGCTACTATAAAGCAAACTGCTCTTTGTTTTCTGTTTTGTGTGTGTGTGGGGGGGGTCTTGTTTGTTTTTTAAGTTTTGTATTCTTCCTTGGTAGCTTGTAAAACATAAGTGAATTTCTGTACCTGGCTCTTGTATTTGATGAGCAGCCTTACTGAACTTATTTATTATCATGGATAGATTTTTTTTATGACTTCCTTAAGGTTTCCTATATATTAGTTCATGTTGGTTTGTATATAAATCATGTGAGTTTTACTTTCTTCCATTCTAGTTTGGATGCCTTTTATTTCCTTTTTTTGCCAAATTTCCCTGGTTAGAACATCCAGTGTTATTATGTTGAGAGCACAAATTCTTATCCTGTTCCTGATATCAGAAGAAAGCTTGGTGCCTTTCACCATTGCATGGTATATTAGTTTCGAGTTTTTGTGGCAGTCTATTGTCAAATTGGTAAAATCCCTCCAATCCCTAGCTTCTTGAGTGACTATTTTTATCAGTATTGTGAACTGGATTTTTGTCTGCTCCTTTTTTGCATCTGAGATGATTGAGGGGTTTCATGTTTGAAAAATAGATGGGTTTTTATGTGCTGAAGAAACCTTGCATTCCCAGAATAAAATCACTGGGTCATGGTATAGAATCTTTTTTATATGTTGCTAAATTTGTTCTTCTGGTGTTTTTTCGAGGCTTGTTTCTGCATCTACATTCGTAAGGGACGTTGTGTGCAGCTTTCTTATGATAGCTGTCCTATTTAGGGATTAAGGTAACTCTGGGAATCAATGTCCTCAGTTAGGGACAATTAATGAAGTACGGGTGTTGATTTGTCTTTAAAGATCTAGTGGAAATCACCAGTGAAGTCATCTGGCCTTTTAATGGGAAGGTTTTATTTTAGGTCTTTTGTTTTTATTTATTTTATTTTAAGATTTATTTATTTATTTATTTAATATATATATAAGTATATTGTCGCTGTCTTCAGGCACACCAGAAGAGGGCATCGGATCTCATTACAGATGGTTGTGAGCCACCATGTGGTTGCTGGAATTTGAACTCAGGACCTCTGGAAGAGCAGTAAGTGCTCTTAACCACTGAGCCACCTCTCCAGCCCAGGTCTTTTGTTTTTAACTCAGAATACTTTTTGCCATGGTTAATTCAGATCTTCCACTCCTTGAGTCAGTTCCTGGCATTTGTGATCTTCCAGGAATCAATATTTCTCTTCCTTTCTTCCTTCCTTCCTTTCTTTCTGTCTGTCTGTCTTCTTTCCTTTTTCTTTCTTCTGTCTGTCTGTCTGTCTGTCTTCTTTCTTTTTTCCTTTCTTCTTTCTGTCTGTCTGTCTTCTTTCTTTCTTTTTTCTTTCTTCTTTCTTTCTGTCTGTCTGTCGGTCTTCTTTCCTTCTTTTTTCTTTTTTCTTCCTTTCTGTCTGTCTGTCTTCTTTCTTTTTTCTTTCTTCTTTCTTTCTGTCTGTCTGACTGTCGGTCTTCTTTCTTTCTTTTTTCTTTCTTCTTCCTTTCTGTCTGTCTGTCTGCCTTCTTTCTTCTTTCTTTCTTCTGCTGTTTGTTTTTGCTTTTTTATTTTTCTCAACAGGGTTTTTCTGGGTAGCCCTGGTTGTCTTAGAACTCGATCTATAGAACAAGCTGGCCTTGAACTCAGAGAGATCTGCTTGCCTCTGCCTCCCAAGTGCTAGGATTAAAGGTGTGAGCCACCACCAACTGGCTGGAATTTTTTTCATGATCTAGTTTTTTGCATCAGCTCTTGTCATTCAAAGTGTACTCTTTCTTCTCCCTCCTCTCTCTCTCCTGGCCTAACCTTCCTCAGATTACAGCTGGTCAAACACACTGATGGAGGGTACTGCACGGTAGCTATTGCAAAGATGGGACACATCAAAGGAGGGAATAAATTCAGCTCCACACTGAAAGGGGAATCAACAGGTCTTAGGATGCATTAACTGTGGCAATAAATAAAAGACAGAAATAAGGGGAAATGCTTGTTTGGTCTTGAATGATAAAATATTTAAGGACTTTAGTGAAAACAGAAATAACATGAAAAGGAATTCATTTGAGGGAGAGAATCTGACATTGTTTTAACTCGTGGTACATAGGAGATGTACCCATTAAGGTTTCAGGAGGAACTGGACAAGTGGAAATATAGAAGTCTACAAGTCTAGGAATAAGAGGAAATGTGGCATACATTTAGACCTCTTCCCCTGGCACTGGGGATCTAACTCAGGGCCTCAGCCATGCTAGGGAGGTGCTGTAACCACTGGGCGTCACCCCCAAGTGAGAGGTACAAATTCAAGAAGCTCAGCAGAAAGATGGTGTTTCTCACGTGGCTGTGGACTGGATCACCTGGAGCCAAGGTTCAGATAAGAGAAAGAAAACAAGAGGCCCAGGACAAAAGTATTCCGTCCGTCCAAGGATGAGCTTAGGAAGAGCTGGGAAGGAGGCTGAGGGGACAGGCCATTAGCTGAGACGTGAGCCAGAAGGACATGATGTCAGAACAGAGAACACCCAATCTCAGGAAGACTGTGGTCTCAGTTTGCACAAAGCCTGCTGCTACAGGAGCAGAGAAGCGACTGCGTCCACAAGCAGGGGAGACAGTCGGCCATCGCTGTGGGATGGAAAAACTCATTGGTGAGATTTGAAATCTCTAGAGAGTCTATCTCAATGAAGCTGGATACAAATGGAAGGCATTCTTCAAAGCTCCCAGGAAAACAACGGAGAAAATAAGAATGACGGGCGCAGGGAGCCAGATATTAGTATCAAAGGGAGAAGGCAGCAGATGGAGGAACAGTAATCAAAGAAAGAGTAGAATAAAATGTCCTGACCCGAACAAACAGAGCAGTTTTCAGATCAAACGGGCTTACGGGATACCAGGCAACATTAAATAAATGAGATACGCGCTTTGATATAATCCAGGGATGTTTCTCAACTAGTCAGTTGACAGAGCAGTATTAAGCCCCAGGCATGTGCTTAAAATGAAAAAAAAGGGGGGGGGATTACTTCAAGCAAATGAGAACGGGATAAAAGTGTTGGGTTTAAAGAGAGAGAAAAAAAACTCACTTTACCTCACTGTGCAAAATAATAAAGTCAAGAAAAAAAATTGATGAGCTGAGTGTAGGGGGTACATTTCTATCATCTCAATACTCTGAAGGCTGAAGCAGGAGGATTGTAAATTAAAAGCCAGGCTTGTAAAGCAGCAGCAGCAGCAACAGGAGAAAGAGGAGGAGGAGGAGGAGATGAAGGAGATGGAGGAGGAGGAGCTGGAGGTGGAGGCAGCAACAGCCACGGCTATAGTGGTGGCAAAACTTAAATGTTTGAAAGGAAAATTGTATAAACCAAAAGTCTATATCTAGCCACGTTGCTATTCATCAGCAATTGACATCTTCAAGCAGTTCTGGAGTTTAGCTAACGCTGCACTGAGAAAAATTCCTCAACCTAAGTATCTTAGACTTTTATGGCTCTGAAGAGACACCATGGCCAAGGCAACTCTTATAAAGGACCACATTTCATTGGGGCTGACTTACAGTTTCAGAGGTTCAGTCCATTATCATCGTGGTGGGAAGCATGGCAGTGTCCAGGCAGACATGGTGCTAGAGTTGGGGCTAAGAGTTCTATCTATATCTTGAGTGGCAGGCAGGAGGAGACTGTGTACCACACTAGTGTACCTTCAGCATAGACCTCAAAGCCCGCCTCCACAGTGACACAATTCCTCCAACAAGGCCACACCTCCTGACAGTACCACTCCCTATGAGCCAAGCATTCAAACACATGAGTCTATGGGGGCCATTTCTATTAAAACCACCGCACTAGGAACTTTTTAAATCTAGTTCTCCTACTTCCTTGAACAACTTTGAGCATGTGGGAGACTCATTTAGAAATCCCAACAAGCCAGGCAGTGGTGGCGCACGCCTTTAATCCCAGCACTTGGGAGGCAGAGGCAGGAGGATTTCTGAGTTCGAGGCCAGCCTGGTCTACAAAGTGAGTTCCAGGACAGCCAGGGCTACACAGAGAAACCCTGTCTCAAAAACCAAAAAAGAAAAAAAGAAGAAAAGAAAAAAAAAAGAAACTGCTTCTTACTAGCTTAGAGCTTTCTAGTTCAGCTAGGATCCTGCTGCCTCTGCCTTTCCAGAGCTGGGAGTTCAAGTTCAAGCCACCACATCTGTATTTCATTTATTCTTTTTGTTTTTTAAAACCAGTGTTCTAGGGCCGAACTTCAGGTCCTTGTGCATGCAAGGCAAGAACTTCATTGCCTGAGCTGCCACCCTAATGGCCATTTTTTTTTTTTTTTTTTTTTGGTTTTTCGAGACAGGGTTTCTCTGTGTAGCCCTGGCTGTCCTGGAACTCACTTTGTAGACCAGGCTGGCCTCGAACTCAGAAATCCGCCTGCCTCTGCCTCCCAAGTGCTGGGATTAAAGGCGTGCGCCACCGCTGCCCGGCCCTAATGGCCATTTTGTTTTCAGTCAGATTCTTCCTTAATAGCCCAGACTGGCGGGGGAGAGAAATCCTGACAGTCACTTCCACCGTGGGTCCACCTGGTGGAGAGATTCCCTGTTTTGAATCCTCAGGGATCAAGAGCTGACGCAGGATGTTGGTGATGGGCAGAGCACAGCTCACCTCTCACTGTTGAGGGGCCAGGCACTTCTGACCCCTCAGATGATGGCTGGGCAGATGGCTGCTAACAAAGGAAAGGATATGTCATTTCTTCAACTTAGCCATCAAAGTCTGGGCTGAGATTTCCAAACTAGAGCAAAGAGGGGTCTGAAGCTCTCTGCTGCCATACTGTGCTGGAGGACCTACTGAGTGTAGTCAACAACCGCAGAACAATCTAAGAAACTGACTCCAGATCTCAGGGTCTTAGACTCTCTGTGTTGCAACCCCTTATGGGATCATGTAACTGAATTTGGCGATTGTGAAAACCTGGGCCTGTAGCAAACAAAAATTAATTAGAAGTCCAGTATGCATTAGAATGAAGGTATCTCTGGCCGGTCTTACCATGTTGCATGCTCCAACTTCACTACAGCCTTGGTTCTGCACGATGTTCTTTGAAGGCTTTCCCACCATGCAACATCAATGAAGACTGTTGGAAACACTTGGCTCGGCTTTCAGACCATCCTATGCTGTCAATGGCAATGTCTACTCTGTACATACCAAGTCCTCTACTTGTAATGAAATTATGATGGTTTAATTACAAACAACAAAGGCAGGATTTCCTGACATCAGTCTTTAACATGTGTCAAATGACTGTAACTTTGAATTACATTGTTGCTAGAATGATTTTTAAATTGCTGTTTGAGCTGCTAGCTTGAGAGTCTCTCTCTCTCTCTCTCTCTCTCTCTCTCTCTCTCTCTCTCTCTCTCTCTCTCTCTCTCTCTCTCTCCTCTCACTGTATAGCCTTGGCTGGCTTGAAACTCACTTTATAGATCAGGTGGGGTGGCCTCAAACCCACAAAGATCTGGCTGCCTCTGTCTCCTGAGTGCTGGGAACCATGCCTGCTTAAACACTTTCTTCTATAAGTTGCCTTGGTCATAGTATCTTATCACATAAAAGGAAAGGTAACTATATATTGAGAATATCTAAACATTTTCTCAACTGAACCTGAGCCTGGTGGCAAATACATAATCCTGGCACTCAGGAGGATCAGCAGTCTGAGGCTAGTCAGAGCAGGACAAGCAAGTTTGAGACTAGCATGGGTCATATGGAACTCTGTCTCAGAAGACCAAAAGCCAAATTAAACACACACATTGTCTTAGGCAGAAAGGGCTCATGAATGGAAATATTTCAGGAATCCTGAAGGAGATTACTAATTAAATGTCAGCATATCTCCAATGGAAAAGTCTGTAGCACATGTCAGAGAGGATGCAGTGGCTTAGGAATGAGACAGGAAGGGCTCGTGTATGAGACAGGAAGATGAAATCGATGTGAAACATTGTGGGGAAGGTGGTCCTGGCGTACAAACACCATAACACCAGTGGGGATGCTCTGGAGCAGGGATGGTTGTTTGGCTCATTCAACTGACTTCTAGTCACTCTTCCTGGCAGTTTCAAGGAACTTCCTAGAAGAAGGAAAGTGTCTAGTCAGGAAGGAAAGCAGACCTTGTCTAATTCCTACTCTGAGGATTATAAGGTTGATATTAGAGCCCTGGTTAATAGAAAATCCAAAAGGCTCGAATTTGTTGACAACAAAACAGATTTAGTACCATGAAACTTTCATAATTTCATGGTTTTCCAGGAAGACGGAGTAATATGAGCAATGGAAAGAGTAGTACACTGGGTTCTAGTCTGGTTCCACCACTGGCTCCAACACAGAACTCCAGAAAAATCCCCTATTTCTATGGGCTCCTTCCTCCATCTGAACAAAGGAGTTGGTTACTGTAGGCGACTCTTTCCACAACCCTTTAGCCAAGTCCTGAGATCTCGAAGGGAAGGCCTCTGACGAAAGCTCATCTCCACACCCTGGGCAGCTTGTGCAGTGCCTGGTTGTAGCGTAGGCTCCCAGTGTTAGACAGTGTGCAATCTTTCCCACAGGGAGACACTGCCTGGGCCCAGCATTCATGCTCATCTCCCCATCTGCTGTGCTGCCCCTGGGACCCCCTTTGGCCCAGCTGATGACAGCATTATTTCACAGGCTTCTCTGCTCTCCAACATGCTCAAACTCAAGCCCATTGGGCAACTTTAATCCCATCGGTGCCAAGGATGGCAGTCCGCCCTCAGCCCCACTGTGTGCCGGGGTTGACCTGCAGGTTGGAGCTTGCTTCTCTCCTACCCAGGGCTTAAGTCAGAGCAGGCTTCCTGGCTGTCCAGGTGTCCTGGAGAGTGCCTGATGAGGCCAGCTGAGCACCTGCAGGATGTCCCTCTAAAGTCCCAAATGAAGCCTGGGAGGGCTTCTTGCCACAGCGAGAAGCCCCTCTGGAACCCCAAGGGGGAATCTCTGCTGCGTTTTATGGATTGGGAAACAATGCTGCCTCTTGACACCTTACCTAGGGCAAAACTGGACCTTTGGCTCTAATGACAGTGATGGAGGAAATCTTCCTGCAGGGCTGCTGAGATGGACAGGTGCTGCATTCACACCTTGGACTCGCGCAAGAAGCCTGGTCCATGTACTTAGTGAGGGTACCTACCTTCTCTTTCAAGTGTTTTTCTTACGTGTTTACAGTAGGTGCTTAATACATATTAGTTGGCTCTTCTTCATGCAGTTACCTTCCTATGTTCTATGAATATACATACATATACTACATACAAACATACCACACATGCCACACATGTCACACACAAATACACATACCCCACACGCAACACACACACACATAACTCACATATACATACACACATCCCTGCATATACACACACCACAAACACATACATAATACACAAATACACATACCCCACACGCAACACACACACACATAACTCACATATTCATACACACATCCCTGCATATACACACACCACACCACAAACACACACATAACACACACACATACACATACATATACCATACACACCACACACATACACACACACTACTCTCTCTCACACACATACCTCACACAACACACATACACACACACCATACACCACACATACCAACACACATACCAACACACATACACACCACTCTTTCATATACATACCTCACACCACACACACACACACACACACACCCCACATCTTTCTAGCCAGGACCCAGGAAGCTTAGACCAAACAGGAATTACAGAGCAGATTTAAAGATAAATCCCTCCCTCCCCCCATCTCTCTTTCTGTGTGTGATTCTTCCTTATGTCTGACCACCCTCCCAGAGTAGCCCAGAAACCCTTCTCACCCTTGCCCTAGAACATAGCAAGTACACCAAACAACCATCAAGCACTTCCTTGGAGCCCTGTGCTAAGTGCCTCTCACAGACCAGCCCCCAGTCTGGAAGGCGGTCGGGCCATACCCAGGGGTTCCAAGAAGATAAAGCCTTCTGGGGCTCCTGTGTCACCAAAGTCCACCCCTTATGGAATCCTAGTCCCAAAGAACCTCAAGAATTGTTTTCTCTAAGCATGTCTTCATGTCCAGTACTCTTCTACAAAGCTTCTTTTCCAATCTTTGGATTATAATTTTAATTTCCTCACACTGATATAGCAGTATTCTTAAAAGAAAATAGCAGTTTGGGGGTTATAGGTCATTTGGTAGGACATTTACTGAGACATGGTGACACATACCTGTAAGACCAGCACATGGGAGGTGGAAGCAGGATTAGGAGCTCAAGATCATCCTGGCCTACACATCAGCTATGGGGCCATCCTGCCCTATATGAGACTGTAAGCTTAGATTTGTTTCAAAACCTACTTTATTTAGGGTGCTTAAATGCTTCAACCTTCTAGCCCACTGAGCAGAGAGGTAGGGGAGAAAGGTTAACAGGAAAAGGGTGTTGTGGACCTATTTAAAACTAGTTTCTTGGGGTGATTCCATTCTTCCTTGTTAGGATACCATCAGTTCAGTTCAGTAGCAAACACCAAACATGAATCAGTAGCTGTAGCAAAACCAGCAGAAACAGCAAGGCTCCACCGGCATGAGTCAGCAGAAGCGGCCAAAATACCGTGAGAAGTTCTATGGTGAGTTTCCCTCTACAAAGTGAAGACCAACGAAGACCAGTGAAGACCAGCAAAGACCAGCAAAACATTGCCCGGTGTAGCAATGCAAGAGCGTCCTCTCACTGTGGGGATCCATTTATATTCTTTCTAAACATCACTCACCCTCTCAAGTGTCTGCTTCAGCAAAATATCACATGCTCTCTCACAAACCAGGTTCCAGGAAAACATCATGTGATGCAACTGAGTTGGAAAGAAACCTGAAATTTCCACTTCATGAGAGCATGTCTAAATAAATAAATAAGTAAATAAGTAAATAAATAAATAGAATTAAGTGACATTCACCAGAGTAGTTCTTTTGCTCCCTGATTCTGCTTGCTTCACTTTTCCAGTTGTGTTTTACTGATTTGGACAAATTGCATCAGAACCGTAGTCTTCCAGTCCTCTCCCCAGTGTACAGACCCACAGTTCGGAAGCTTGTCAGGAGAGTATCCATCAGTTGTACCAGCAGGACAGTCCCCTTCCCATCTCCTTCTCTCTGAATAATAACATAATCTATACAGCATCCCCAAGCAGAGTTTTCATTGTAATTTTTGCTCAAAGTGACCTGGTGAAGATATAAACTCATACAAAGAAAATTATATTTAAGAACTGAGCTCAGTTAACTTTGCTCCCAGTTGCTATGGAACAAGTGGTTCATCTTAAAGAAAACAAAGGTCTCCGTGATGAATGATATTTGCTGCACTGACAAAGAAAATCATTCAATAAATGGGTGACTCTGTTCTCGGGAGTGCCTCTGGGCTATGGATTTATGGGCAAATATTTTCTTGAGACTAATACTTTTCTGAATGTTTTTCTTTTCATTTTTTTTTAGACGGGGTCTTTTAAAAGCCCTGGTTGTCCTGGAACTTGTGATGTAGACAAGGTTGGCCTCAAACTCTAGATTCACCTGCCATTCACACACACATACACATACATACACACACACACATACACAGAGAGAAAGGGGGGGGTTGATGTGAAAAGTTTTGTGCTCTGTTGAAGAGAATGTAAAATGTTTTGGCCCTTGTGAATAACAATGTCATAATTCCCCTCCAAAATTAAAAACTAGAAATAGCATAAAAGCCAGCAATGCCTTTTCTAAGTATATTTCCCAAGGAAATGAGGGCAGGGTCTCAAAAGATAGGATGAATGTTGGGATTAAAGATGTATCACAAAACCCGGCAAACATCCTGTTTTTAAAAATATAAGCATGTGTATTTTTATATGGAAAGGGGGGAAAGTACAGAGGATGGTGAATGATGAGGTTAAGAGTCACGTCTAACACATTATTCATCCTCTCCATGTCTAACACGTTATCTGCCCCCCTCCATGTCTAACACATTATCCCTCCCCATGTCTAACACATTATCCGCCCCCCCCTTGTCTAACATGTTATCCCCCCTCCATGTCTAACAGGTTATCTGCCCTCTCCATGTCTAACACGTTATTCTCCCCCTCCCTATACCTTTTCCCGGAAAAGACATCAGAGCAGAGGGAGGAGGAGGTTGTCACTGAGGTGCTGTCCCCATCAGCAGATGGGAATTCAGAAGTTGCACAACTTGCCCATGGTCACAGTCATGACAAAATCACAGCTGTTGCATGCGACTCTAGGCTATCTGGTTATCTGTCCTTAGAATATTCTCTACCTTCCCCACTGCTCAATTATGATAAATTAGAGACGTCTATAAGCCATTCTAGAAACACTCCTCCTAATTTAAAAATTGTTGCAAGGAAACAACCTCACATTCTATTGAGATGACTATTAGAACACACACACACACACACACACACACACACACACACACATACACATACATACATACACACACACATACACAGAGAGAAAGAGAGGGGGGGTTGATGTGAAAAGTTTTGTGCTCTGTTGAAGAGAATGCAAAATATTTTGGCCCTTGTGAATAACAATGTCATAATTCCCCTCCAAAATTAAAAACTAGAAATAGCATAAAAGCCAGCAATGCCTTTTCTAAGTATATTTCCCAAGGAAATGAGGGCAGGGTCTCAAAAGATAGGACCCATGTTCACAGAAGCAGTGTCCACAGTCACCAAGAGACGGGATCAAGCCATAGGTCCACTGAGAGGTAAACACACTGTGCTACCCATCCACTGGAGTGTCACTCAGCCATAGAAAGGAGCAAAGCTAGGCATGGTGCTCACACCTGTAACCTCAGCACTTGCGAGGCTTAGGTAGGACAATTGTTCTTGGTTCAAGGCCAGCCTGTACTATATGGTAAGTTCCAGGCTATTATAGCTTGTTCTCAAAAATCCAAAAAAAGGGAGAAAGAGGAAGAATGAGATTCTGATTGACACTGGGAGCAGTAACAGGTGAATCTTGAACACATTATACTGAAGGAACTACAGCATGGCTTGGCTTATGTAGACAAATCCATAGATGCAGAGGGTAGTTTCCAGAGGGATCTGATAGTTACAGCCAGGCCTGGGGGAAGGAAGAAGGAGCTACCGTCTAATGGATACACTATTGCAGCTTAGCAAGAAGAAACACAAGGTAGAAGAAGGGACATTTAGCAACCCTGCATTGCACATTTAAGAAGGGTTGGGATGGTGGGGTGTAGTAGGGCACATCCTTATTTCCAGCATTCTCAAGACTGAAGCAGGAAGATCTCTGAGTTCCAGGCCAGCCTGACCCACAAAAAGTGTTCCTCACCAAAGCTACACGGTGAGACCCTGTCTCAAACAAAACAAAACAAAACAAAAAACAAAAACAAAAACCCCAAACAAACCAAGAATGGTTTAAAATTGTATTGTGCAGTTTCTATCACAATTTTATGAGGAAGGCTGAGGATGGGACTCAGGATACAGCTTTTGCCTAACACGCAAGAGGTCGTGGCTTTGGCCTCGCTAATCTCCACCCATAAAAAGTCCAGGTTGAATAAATGATCAGCCATTGTATACTTATTCCATGAACTTGAACTCCAGTTCTCTAAAGGCTTAATGGTACACTCCACCCTCCATGGATCGCATCAGTTACTTCATGTAGCACCCATGGCAAGACCAGGCTAGTCATCGGACAAGGAGGTCCCACAGTCTAAGTGGCCTGCCATGGAGACTCTCTAAGTCCTGGCTCGAAGCCCTTAGTAGACAATGGTAGCCTTTGAGCTTTACGGATTTAAGTTTTATATAGAGGAAGATGGAGTTAGTTCATGATGAAGAAAGGAAGGCCAAGGGTACAAGAGACGGGAGACTGGGTGTACTTACGCAGGCTTATAATCCCCCATTTGCGTAGTAGAGTTAAGAGGATCAGATGAGTTCAAGGTTATTTTTGAAACATAGCAAGTTCAAGGCCAGCCTGGGCTAATGGGTCCTCTCTTAACTACACACACACACACACACACACACACACACACACGGTTCCTGGGGGGACCTTATCTTCAGGGTAGACCCAGAGCTCCACAAGCTGGAGGTGTTTCGTGTTTGGTTTTGGTTGTTGTGGGATTTTGAGGTGCTAGAGATTAAAATCAAGACCTTAATCTATCTATCTGCCTGCCTGCCATCTATCTATCTATCTATCTATCTATCTATCTATCTATCTATCTAATCTATCTGAATATATATATATCCTGAATATATATATATATATATATATTGAGGATAGCTAGTGCATTTGAGTTGTTCCCAGTCTAGAAGGAAGAACAAGGTAAGAGCAACTAAACATAAAACAGCATAGGAAAATAAAATACTGTGAAGCAAGAGGCAGAGAATAAAAAGAAGGGAGAAAAAAATCATTATAGAAATGTGAGCTGCCTCCAGATTTCAGTAGGTAAGACCCAAGAAACTGAGGCTGGCACATGCCTTCTCCAGGTGGGGCTGAAGACGGCAACGGGGCCCTTGAGGATTAGGAGGCACCTAGCTCCTAGGTTACAGTCGTGGAGAAAATACATGACGATGACAGTTCGATTTGAATTTCAAATAAACACCAAGTGCATTTTTAGCATTATTATTTCCCAGATGCACTACAGCAACTGCTTACAAGGAACTGAACGTATATATATATATATACACGGCTCCTACATGCTCATGTGCTGCATCTGGCCACCCTCCCCTGAGGTGAGGACTACTATTCCTAGCCTGACAGTAGGCCAAACTCTGTGTCCCCTCTGACCTAGTTTTTGGGTTGTCACCTTCAAGAGTCATTTGGCATTCTTGACTTTGGGTTTAGAAGGGCCTTAGGAATGCCAGCAGGTTGTCAAGTGCCACTGTGCGGCTAACAATCTCCCTCCCCATCCCCCAGACAGAGATGAAAGGGAAAACGCTCCTTTGTTCATTTTCTGGAAGGTGACAGTGTCTTCCATTTTTATATTGGTTTCTTTATCTTTTTGAGGTCAAATCTCCCCACACATACAAACCCTGACGTTGATTAGCATCAGGATGGGAGGACTCCATTCTCTTCATGGCCTTAGTGGAGACAGGGTCTGTGTGTGTATGTTTGAGAAAGACCAGCTTAATCAAATATATGAAAACAAGGCTTGTGGCTTCATGCCCTGAGGGGACCTTATCTTCAGGGGGGACCCAGAGATGCCACAGGCTGGAAATGTTTCATGTTTATTTTTGGTTGTTGTGTTTGTGAGGTGCTGGGGATCAAAGCCAAGGCCTCTTATATACTAGGTAAGTGCTCTACCACTGAGCTACACTCCCACCATACCTGCTCCTCCTTCCCTTGACACCATCAGACAACTCTTTGAACTTCTCTAGCTTCCTCCCAGACTGGACTGGACCGCTTCAGGACAGTCACAGCAAGCCAAGCTGCTTAAGCTTCACCTACAGCAGGACCTGGAAACCTACAACCAAGCCAGAAGCAAGGAAACAGAAGGCGGTGCTCAAGATCCTCCCTTCATCCATAAAACATGTCAAGCAAAGTCATTTCATGCCCCAGCGTCTGTGCGCTGTTCCAGAAAGGTACACCTATTCATCTCTCTCAAAATTGTTTATGGGGGGAAAAAATGTTTGTGGAGAGACATTGTCACCAGGAGAAAACTAACTCTCAGGTGAGATGCTCCCCTTTGTGGGATATCTATTTCTGTGGAAACCTTGACAATGAAACTAGTGTTTGACTTGCATGTAGAATGCTGGAAAGCACCAGGCAAAGGTGGCTTTGGAAAAAAATCCCAGAGGTGGAGAGACCTAAATGCCTGCATGTGTGACCATTCCTAAAATGGATTTTCTGAGATTAGAGGAGATGGGGGGGGCGGAATTCTCTTCTTGTTGATGCATTCAGAGCTTCCAGGCTTGGGCCAGACAACACCAGACAGTCATAATAGCTGAAGGAAATGATAACCCCACACACCAAAACTCATTTAAGCTGCCTTTAAGGGCTGAGGCTATACAAGACTCTTAAAAACCGTCATTCGAAGCGAAAAGACATTCTGGTTGATTCTGTGAAACAGAACAAAAGTTTCCTAATGAAATAGAACTAAAATCCAGGAAATCCCAACTTGTGTCAGCTCTAAAAACTGTTCAATTTAGCAAGAATACTTTTTTTTTTGTAGCTGTTATATTTGAAAACAATTAGTGGACTCATCCGCATCGAGGAATTCCTAAGCATGCACAATGACTTCTCAGAAATCATAAGCACTGGAAATTGAATTAGCAAAAATTGTCTTGAAGTGAAAACTCCAAAAATGCCCCCAAACCTATGTAAGAGAAAACTTAATCACATTTGCAGCAGGCTGTGGGGCTTTGCTGAGCTACAGTGTATCTAAAAGTTGGACTGCCTTGGCTATCACAAAGGTTTTTGAACTACACTGGACCAGCGGGGTCAGGGCCCATCAGAAGTTTTAATGAGAGCAGCTGCACCAAGGAAGGGGTAATGAAGAAAGGTTTTGTGAGCAACTGAACCGATTTATTCAAGCCACCCCAGAGACCACTTAAGCTGGAAGGACCCTGATTATCATTGAGTCCCACGCAAAGGTAGGGCAGGCCTCAGGGTCTCCAGACACCAATCCTTTTTGTGTAAGTGGGATAAGACACCTGAGGCTCAGAGAAGATGAGGTCACTGCTTAGGTCACATTCAAAGCACTAACCAGGGGCACAGACTCGGGGTGCAGGACCTACAAGCTTAGGAGTGAGACTCCGAGATTCCTATACCCCAGACTTTGCCCTCCCTGCTATAGACACAGACTTCTTCCACTCTGCTTTTTTTTAACCAAGGCATGGAGGTCTCATGCCTTTGTCTTTAAAGATTAGCTGAATCTTTTGAAGGTCATCGCCTCTTTTTAAGAACTACTTTGGGGTATGTGATGTATTCACACAAGTGTTGCTGGCAAGCATGCCTTGTGTCTTGAACACAGAGGTCAGAGGCCACTGGGACTTCCTTCCTCTACTTCTCTCATCTTATTGGGGAGGAGGGGAGCAGTGTCTCTTGATGAACCTGAAGGTCGCTGTTTTTGCAAAGCTAGCTCCTGGGACCCTCTGTCTCCATCCTGTAGTGCTAGGGTTATAGATAAGCATGGTCATGCACCCATTTTACATGGGTGCTAGGGATTTGAACTCATGCCTTCTTGCTTCCTTTGGTGACAGACACTCTTACTTCTTTGTTATTAGAGTCCAGCTCATATTCTTAGATGACTACTGACCAGGCACCTGTCGCCAAGCCTTCTGACTAGAAGTTTACCTATTTCCTGGGTAACTCACCCAAACCAAGGTCTCTGCCTTCCAGGACACAGGCCTACCAGATGACCCCCACAGCTGCCACAGGAGGCTTGGCACTGGGACATGCCCTCTGCCTCCCCCTTGTGTCCACAAGACAGCAGCATGGCCTGCGATTTGGGAGGGTCCACGTGTGCCAGACACATTTAGAGTTATCTTGACTATTTTTGCTGGAAAGGCTTCCTTATTCCTGGTTGCCACGATGTGGGTGACGTCCCTCTCTTCACTCCTACTCCTCCAATTAATTGCCCCTGGCAACTTCAGCCTCCCCATGGGGCAGTCAATCCATTAATTCCTAAGATGGAAAGGGAGACACAGAGAGATGTAAGTTGTAGTTCATGATTAAAAAAAATCAAAACAGAACACACATGGTATGCAGTCACTGATAAGGGGATATTGACCCAGAATCTCGGAATACCCTAGACACAATCCGCATATCAATAGATTTCTAAGAAGATGGAAGGAGAGACCCCTGGTCCTGGAAAGACTGGATGTAGGGGAACGCCAGGACAGAGTAACGAGAGGGGGTTGAATGAAGAAAAGAGGGAGGGAAGGGGGCTTATGGGACTTTCGGGGAGGGAGGAAACGGGAAAGGGGAAATGATTTGGAATGTAAATTAAAAAAAATAATAAAATAAATAATTAAAAAAATCAAAACACTCCCACAGATATGAATCCCTGAGTTGGAACCCACAGTACCACATAGCATACCACAAAGACCCTCACCTGTGATTCCAGCACTGGGGAGGTGGAGGCTGGAAGATCAGAAGTTCAAGGTCACTCTCAGCTACACAGTAAATCTGAAGCCAGTCTGGGCTACACAAGACCTTGTCCCCAAAAATAAGTAAGTTAATAAATTAACGAGGATGATTGAGCTTTGGCTGAGCTGTTCCAAGAACTTTAAAAATTCAGAGCTGGGGTGTGTGTGTGCGTGTGTGTGAAGGTAGTGGGCCCCTAGAGAGAACATATTTTACAGTCTTTGGAAGGCAAGAAGTATTGTGTAAACAAATGGCGAAAAGTGCATTCAAAAAGGAAAGGAAACTCACAGGCAGGTAGCACTAAGATGAAAAGGATGGCTAAGGGACAAGCCTTACATGTGCAGGGCCCTCTCTCAGTGAGGGCTTTACTGCTATGAACAGACGCCATGACCAAGGCAACTTTTATAAGGACAACATTTAATTGGGGCTGGCTTACAGGTTCAGAGGTTCAGTCCATTATCATCATCAAGGTGGGAGCATGGCAGCGTCCAGGCAGGCATGGTGTGGGAGATGCTGAGAGTTCTACATCTTCATCTGAAGGCTGCTAGCAGAATACTGGCTTCCAGGCAGCTAGGATGAGGGTCTTAAAGCCCATACCCACAGTGACACACCTACTCCAAAAAAGGCCACACCTTCTAAAAGTGCCATTTCCTGGGCTGAGCATATACAAACTATCACCATCACAGGTCCTGAGTTTGTTCCCCAGAGTGACAAAACGAAAACCAATTATGGCTAAAGCTATACATCCCCAAGGAGCTAAACATCCCCAAGATAAAAAGAAGATGGCTTCCTTGTTATTTTTCCCTCTGCCTATTCGAACCCTTTGTTAGTCCTCTCTGTAATGCTCTGCCTACAGTTTGACTCTAAGGCTTACACGCTCCTCCTCCTCCTCCACTCCTTTTCCTCCTCCTCCTCTTCCTCCTCCTCTTCCATTCTTCAGGCCCTTTTTGTATGGAGTGACAAAATCCAACTTCAACGAGCTTAGGTGCAAAAGAAATTGATAGGTTGGAATAACCGCAGAGGACATGACTAACGCCAGCAAAGGTAAGCAACCCAGGGAGGCGGGGACGGCAGAGCATACCCCCTGAACAGGGAACGTGAGGAAAGGTGAATCTGAGAGCAGCAGGAAGAACAGGACGTTTTGGTATATCGCCCTTGATTCAAGAACTGCTGCCAAATTATGTTGGTTATTGATCGGGTGATCTGGGAGGTTCTTGGCTTACATTACACATGATCCTACAAGGCTGACAGCATCTATAATAACAAAGGAGAAAACCAGGCCCTAGGAGCAGTGAGTGATATGCTCAGTGGCCTAGAGACGGGAGTCAGGGCTTGAACTTAATGTTACTTCACAGCCTATGTTCATTGCAGCCCAATGCCCCTCGTCTACAACAGGTTCTTTTAATCATAATATGAAGGGCTAGATCCAATCCAAACCTGAGAGGCAGAGTTGGGACATCAGAAAAGCAAAACCATTATCCCTCTTCCATGAAGCTTAAGGGCCCATGGAAAAACTGGGGGTGTGGAGTGGGGGGGGGACAGAACTGACATCTATAATCCCAGAACTCCGGTGGGAAAAGGAGAGGTGGAGAATAATCAGAAGCTCACCAGCTATGCAGCTTGAAGTTCCATGCCCAGTGAGAGACCCTGCCTCAAACAAGAAAGTAGAGAGCAGGAACCAACCCCTTATGCTCACTTGATGAGGGCTCTTTGAATGTGAGGAAGTTCTTCCTGGATCTTCATAAGTTTACCTCAGGGTGCTAAAGTTCTGATCACTGATAATCAAAAGACACCAAAGCCACTAGTGGTAGTGTGGACAAGAATGGTCCCAAATGGTGTGGCATTGTTGGAGGAGGTGTGTCACTGGAATTGGGCTTAGGGGTTTTAAAAGCTCAAGCCAGGCCTAGTCTCTCTCAGTCTCTCTCTCTCTCTCTCTCTCTCTCTCTCTCTCTCTCTCTCTCTCTCTCTCTCTCTCTCTCTCTCTCTCCCTCTCGCTTGCTACAACCCATGGATCAGATGTAAGCTCTCAGCTACTTCTCCAGCACCATGCCTCCCTACCTGCCACCACACTCCCCACCATGATGAAAATGGACCAACCCACTGAATCTGTAAGCCCCCAGTCAAATACTTTCTTTTATAAGAGTTGTCTTGGCTGCTGGTGGTAGTGGCTCACACCTTTAATCATAGCACTCGGGAGAGGCAGGCAGATCTCGGCTACAGACTGAATTCCAGGACAGCCAGGGCTACACAGAGAAACTCTGTCTTGAATGACATTAACTAACTAACTAACTAACTATTGCCTTGGCTGTAGTTTCTCTTCACAGCACTAGAACAATGACTAAGAGAGCATCCCAGGCCACTTTGCCACATTGTGCCCAAGAAGAGTAAGATAATTCAACATGGACATGAAGTGAGAAGAAAGAATGCAGATTTGTTAAAAGGTGAGAAGGATGGAGCCAGTGGTTAAGAGCACTGACTGCTCTTCCAGAGGTCCTGAGTTCAATTCCCAGCAACCACATGGTGGCTCACAACCATCTGTAATGGGATCTGATGCCCTCTTCTGGTGTGTCTGAAGACAGCAACAGTGTACTCATACACAAAATAAATCTTTAGGGAAAAAAAAGGTTTGAGAAGGAGCTCCCAGAGAGTGAGTGGCTATGAGAGAAGAGTAACTTTGGAGCCCCGCCCAGTGGGCTTTTATGGATCTTATGGTGAGAACTGGGTAGAGGCCAAGGCACTCTTTATTGGTATTGGTCATTTTGTGAACATCTTCAGGGATTCACTAAGGAGTCCACACATCTCATGCATGTTCTCCTGACTCAACTAGAGAGCTACTTGTCCATTAATGGGAGGGGCCACACGAGCTATGTGTCTAGTTTCAAATGATCCATCATGGAATCTTTGGTGCCTGAGGGAAGCAGGCTCCTGTCTCTAGAGTACCCAGGGCAGGAACATGTGAAACTGTACGTTCCCCTCGAGCCACCTTGAGCCGGCTTCCTTGGAGTGGTTTAGGCACCTCTGACCTACACTGTGGGCTGAGGTAGATGTGCCACTTTATATAATAGCAAAATTGGTCTGTTGGAAAAGCAAATTCCTGAGGTCAGTGCCTAATAATAAAATAAAACAGCAATACCCACCACAAAAACGTCTGCAAATGGGAGCAAGTGGAAATAGCCACGGAGTTTATATGTTAATAAAAGACTAGGACTTAACAAGAAAGTGGAGCTTCAAGCTGAGCTTTGGTAACTCAGACTCAAAGGTATGAGAGAAATTCTGCCCAGGCTTCCAGAGAGGGCATTTACTCGTGTTGGCTACCGGTTTCCTGGGAGATTGAAACACTATCCTGCAAGGAGGTTCCTTAAGCAGGAAGGTAAGCAGCTCAAAATAGCTTCAGGAAGTCCCTGAAACTGACCAGATTCACTAGGCCCCTCCCTGCCAGACCTATCCATAAAAGCTGAGCCTCCCACTTTGGAGGAAGTGAAACTGAGCTGCAAAGAAGACTCTTGGCAAGAAACGTTACAAAAGATGCAGGGACTAGGCCAGCTGCCTGGAAGAAACAGAAATCGGCCAACCTACCTGGAAGAGGCTTAGATCATCCAAGGCACCTGGAAAGGACACTCTGCAACCTATGGATCTGCCTATAGGCTGTGCAGTGAGCTCCAGGTTCCCAGCTTTGTGAGCTGTCACCATGCTGGGGTGGGCTTTGAGTCATTTCTGCTCCTCTAAGTAACTCCTCATTCATGTTCCAGTAAGTAATCCCATTGAAACTCATAGGTTCACCAAGCTGGACTTTGTATCCATACTTTGGTCTCTCTAGGAAAAGTTTTGTCACACAACATCTAGAGACCTCAGATTGGCTACTTTCTGTACCTTAGGACACTAGAGCATTAAAGTGGTTCTAAAGCCTGAGCACCAGGACTGGAGAGAAGGCTCAGTGGTTAAGAGCACTGGCTGCTCTCAAAGAGAACCAGAGTTCAGTTCTTAGCACCCACATGGTGAGCTCATAACTACCTGTTACTCTAGTTCCAGGGGATCTGACACCTTCTTCTGAACTCCTTGGGCACTGCACACACATGGTACACAGACATACATTCAGACAAAATACATGAAATAAAAATGAATCTTTAAAAACATACATACATACATACTAAAGCCTGTAAGGCTGATGATCTCAGTGTGATTCTTGGAGGCCCATGTGAGGGTGAAAGTACATAGCTGACCCCACACAGTTGTACTTTAACCTCCACATGCCAGGAACCCAGCACACCTGCAGTCTCTGTCTGTCTCTGCCTCTCTGTCTGTCTGTCTGACTCTCTCTCTCTCTCTCTCTCTCTCTCTCTCTCTCACACACACACACACACACACACACACACACGCACACATAAAATTTTGAAAAATTTAAGGAATCCCTCAGCCCACCATGGCTAGAAAGCAAAATCAAAGCAAGTAAACGAACACAAATAGCAACTGCCTTCTCTGGAGAAGAGCAAGCACCACTCTACAGCATCTTTTAAATTCCCAGCACCAGAAACTCGGATCACCCAAGATAGCTCCTGGTCCCCACCCGCTGCGCAGCGTCCTGCAGTCAGATGCCACTTGGGTGAGGGACGCTGAGGGAGATCATGCAGTTTCTTAGAGTATGGTTTAGAAGGTGGATAGGCTCTGCTCTGTCCCAGCCCTCAGCCTCAGACCATGTGACTCAGGGAGTTCCCTTGGAATCCTAAAATGTGGGTTTCAGACTAGCTTCTTCTCACTCTCAGGAGGCAAATATCCCCAGGGTATGAGTTATTCCAGCCGGCTCAGTATCCAGAACCAAGGCCTAGAAAGAAGAAGGGAGGATAAATTATCTCTACTCTCCGCCCACCCCAACCTACCTCCAACTACCTCCAACTGAGAAGGCCAGCAGACGCCTTGTGAAATTTTCACTTGCTCTGAGTGGGGTTTATTTTTTTTCCATCCCATGCCTTGGATGGTAGCATGGTAAAAAAAAAAAAAAAAAGTTTAACTTAGTAAACAAACGAACGAATGAACAAATAGCAAAGAATAGTGGAATAAAATCCTGCATGAAAAGTGGCTTTTAAACATTGCCTTTAAATAATTATTGCCAAAGAAAGAATATGGAATTTTCATCAGAATAATGTACTTAGATGGTTAAACATTGAAGAAATCACTTTCCCAAAGGTGTGTGTGGTGTGTGTGTGCACATGTATGTGCAGGTATGCATGCATGTTTGTGTGGAAGACGACAGCCGGTGTCTTTCCTCCATAGATTTCAATCTTTATGTTATTTTAAAATATATTTTATTTTTATTTTGCACATGTGAGCGTATATGTGTGGGCATGAGCATGCCACAGCATGAGTGTCAGGGTCAATGGCACGTTTGTGAAAGTTGGTCTGGTCCTTCCTGCATGTGTGTCCCTGGGGTTGAACACAGATCATCAGCACTGGTGGCAAACACCTTCCCTTCTGAGTCATGTGTTCTAGTTAGTTTTGGGGGGTGATAAAAACACTAACCAAGGGCTGGAAAGATGGCTCAGCAGTTAAGAGCACTGACTGCTCTTCTGAAGGTCCTGAGTTCAAATCCCAGCAACCACATGGTGGCTCACAACCACCTGTAATGAGATCTGCTGCCCTCTTCTGGTGTCTGAAGACAGCGACAGTGTACTCACATATAATAAATAAATCTTTAAAAAAAACAAAACAACAATAACAAAAAAAACACTAACTAAAAGCAACTTGGGGAGGAAGAGGGTCCATTTCATTTTACAAGTCTCGGGTCACAGTCCATCTATTGGGGGAAGTCAGGACAGGAACTCGCGGCAGGAACTGAAGCAGAGGCCATGGAGGGGTGAGTGCAGCTCACTGGCTTGCTCCTGTGGTTTGCTCAGCCTGCTTTCTAATACAAACCAGGACCGACTGCCCTGGGCTGGGCCCTTGTACATCAACCATTAATGGAGAAACTACTCCACAGACCTGTCTAAAGCCTATCTGATGGAGGCGTCTTCTCAAATCGAGAATCCCTTGTACTGAACGATTCTAGTTTGTGTCACGTTGACAAAAGCTAACCTGCATTGCTGTCTCTCCGGCCCTTCACGTTTAGTTTTTGAGGTTGAGTCATTCACTGAATGTTCATTGACACAGATATAGTACGTAGTCAGTGAGCTCCACAGACGTGTCTCTCCTCTGGCATTCGGTTATAGGAACACATCGACTCCTCCCCAGGTTTTTACAGATGTTTTTACCAGCTGAGCCATCTTTCTAGTCCCCAAAGGCAAGTCTTTTTTTTTTTAAATTATTATGAATTTAATGTTTTTTAGATCTATTTATTTCATTATTTATGTACATGAGTGCCTTGTCTACATGTGTGTGTGGGTACTGTGTGCATGCCTGGTGCCTGCAGAGGTCAAAACAGGCTGTTGGATCCCCTGGGACTAAAGTTACAGGACAGTTGTGAGCCGCCTTGTGGGTGCTGGGAATCCAACCCTCGACTTTTGCAAGAGCAGCAGGTGTTTTTAACCACCTGCTCACTCTCTAGCCCAGCCCCAGGCGGGTCTTAAAGTAATAGCTTGCCTTTGTAGGACCTCACAGGTTCAGTTTAGAAATGAGGAGAATCCGATTGAACTTTTTAACTTAGGGGGCTCTCCTTGGCATAGGATGCCATTCACAAGTCAACCGAGCGAGACTTCATTGCACTGTTTTCGACGTGCAGTATCTTTATGCCTCTCTTTGTTTCTGTTTGAATCCCGCCTCCCCCCCCCCCACTTTCTCTCCTCTTCTTTCTTTCAGACAGGAGCTCATGCTACCCAGGCTGTCCCCAACTTGCTATGTAGCTCAGGCTAGCTTTGAAGTTTTTGATCCCCCTAACTGTCTCTCACGTGCTGAGATTATAGGTGTGCGCCATCATGCCTGGAGTCCTTTTTCATTTGTTTCTGACAGTGTGCTTGAGGAACCTTGGGTGGGAAGTGATGAAGTGGTGAGGGTCTAATATCTGGGCTACTCTGATGCTCAGCAGGAGGATGTGGGAGGGAGGGAAGAGGGGAAAAATCTGCAGCGTTCTATAAGGATAAAAATACTCTTTTACATGCAGAACATCTGGATTCTTGGTGGTGTGTTTTATTGAGGTCCAAGGTGAGCGCTCCTATTTAGAAGCCGCAATTTGATGGTTCTCAATGGGATTCACTTCTGTCCCATACACCATCACTCAGGGCCTAGCACTTGGCAGGCACTGAGGGAATCCCTGGGGTGGATAGAGATGAATCATGTGAACCCCCCACTGTCTATCCTCCAGACTGCTCTAGAGGACAAAAGGCTCATAGTCTGGGCACCCCGTAACCCCAATTAACCCATCTGTGGCTGAGACCCCATACAGGAAAACCTGATGGCACCACTCTCTATAGTTGGGGATGTCTGTCTCAGCTGCAGAACAAAGCTGGTCTGTTCCTGATTGCCACTTCCTTCTTAAAACAAATTTAGCAAGCACAGCCTTTATTCCCCTTCATTCCCTGCTCTGACGACTGATTGCTGCCAGTTTCCACTGGGCTTCCTCTGAAACAGGACAGAGCAATGTCTGCCCCTGCGTCCTCAGCACTGGGACTTCCTGACTATTTTCTCTCTGCCTCTATCAGGCCTGGTTCTTTTCTGGACATCCTCACTTCTTGGTCCATGGGCTCCACAGCTCCTTATGCCAGGCCTCTAGTTGTCTGACCCACACCCATGACCCATCCTCTCTGGCCTACTCCTGTTCCTTCCTGGCCTAACTAAACTTATTGCTTATCCTCTTTTCTCTTCTTCCTTCTTTCCTTTCTGTTTGTTTGTTTGTTTTGGTGTGTTTTGGTTTGGGTTTTTCAAGGCAAGGTTTCTTTGTGTGGTCCTGACTATCCTAGAACTCATTCTGTAGACTAGGTTGGCCTAGAACTCAGAGATCCACCTGCCTCTGCCTTCTAAGTGCTGGTATTACAGGCCTGTGCCACCACTGTCTGGCTCCTTACTCTCAATAAGCCTCAGATACTCATGGTAGCCATCAAGATTGCCATCAGACTGACACTTGGGACTGAAAGCCCAAAGTTGTTCTCAGTGGACTTACAATTTCAGAGATGCCCCTGCCCTCTTTTCCTTGAGACAGGGTCTCACTACAGCCCTGACTGGTCTGGAACTCACTACACAGACCAGGCTGGCCTTGAACTTGCAGATATCCCACCTACCTCTGTCTCCCAAGTGCTGGGATTAAAGGCATGTGCCTTGCCAGGCTGACTGGCAATCTCATAGATCCTGCTACAGTCATCAGTTGGCAAGCAGTTTGCTCATAAAGATGCCTCCCGCTCCCACCAGTCCCTGCCAGTCATTTGCTTCCCCAACTCTTTTGGGATCTAGCCTTAAGTAAAGAATCCCATTTTGCATGAGGAACCTCCAAGATATTTTGGCCCACTGACTCTCAGGCTTTGGCATACATCAGAATGACCTACAGGACCACAAGACTCCAGATTCTAATTCAGAGGGTCTGGAAACCTCTTCAAGAATTTGCTTTTCTAATCTGTCTCAGGTTGGGGAATGTACTGGTCCAAGGTGCATTCTGATGTTTGTTTCAAACTTGACTGTATACTGTATGCACTTAGGAAGTATAAAACAAAGACAGACATACACACACACACACACACACACACACACACACGCACATGCACATGCACACACACACGCAGAGGGAGGGAGGGAGGGAGAGAGGGAGGAAGGAGGGAAGAAGGGAGGGAGAAAGGGATGAAGGAAGGGATGGATGGAGGGATACACTCAAAGCTAGGCAGGCATAGTGATGCAGGCTTGCAATATCAACACTCAGGAGATGGAACATAAAAAAGTATAAGGATGGAGAGATATCTCAGCAGTTAAGAGCACTGATTGCTCTTCCAAAGGTCCTGAGTTCAAATTCCAGCAACCACATGGTGGCTCACAACCATCTGTAACGAAATCTGACTCCCTCTTCTGGAGTGTCTGAAGACAGCTACAGTGTACTTACATATAATAAATAAATAAATCTTTTTTTAAAAAAGTATAAGGCTATCCTTGGCTATATAGTAATTTTGAGGGTAACCTTGGCTACATGAGACCCTATCTGACTCAAACAAACCACACCTGAAGTAGCCCATACAAATTCTGATCCAATGGTCTGAATTAAAACGGGTTCTTGATGCTTCACATGCTCTACGGGTGATACTAAGGCAGCACTGAAAATCTCTGCTTTTGTCTGCGTCCTTAGTAGAGTCTGGCAAGGGGGACAGAGTCTTCTCTGTCCCTCAAAGTGGACTTGGAGTTGGGTCAGAAGAAAAAACAAAAAGCACCCAGTAAAACCTGACATTCAAACAAACAACAAGTGCTTGGTGACCCCAAGTATGCCCCAACTAATTGAAGGCAGTTATTTGTTGTTTGCTTCTCTAGATCCCCTCCCCCTTGCTTTGTGACATCTCTAAACTACTGAATGAAAACCCTGGACTGGCAAGATGGCTCAGCTTTTAAGGGTGCATACTGCTCTTGCAGGGGACCCATGTTTGGTTCCTAGTACCCACATTGGGTGGTTCACAACTGCCTGTAACTCTAGCTCCAGGGGATCTGATGCCCTCTTTTGGGGCTTTGAACACCTGCATGAGCACACATGCACATACATAAATAAAAATAAGTTGAAAGGAAGAAAGACAAGCAATGGCCTATCAGCTTCCATTTTACAGATAGGAAAACTAAGGTCCAGTAGTCTCATAGGAAATCAGAATATGAATCAAGGTAAGGGTTCAGGAGTGTTGAGCCCAGCCTGGAATGCTTCCCTTCATTACACTTAGCAGCACTGGGCTGATAGTCTTCTTCAGTAGAGGGTTACTGTCATTTAGCTGCCAGGAGGTAACTTCAAAGAGGTCAGTGTGATTTATGTCTTTTCTGCTGCACCCCAGTCTTCAGTGCCACCACCCCCTTTTATACTGTCTTGAGGCATGATCATATGGAGGGCTGTATCGTTAATGGTCATCTCAGGGAGGGAGTGGACTGGAAGTGGGCACTGGCCAGAGACAGCTGCGAGCCAGAGCCCATAATTAGGTAACACAAGGACAAGTGGGATTTGGCACAAGCAAGCAATGGGCAAGGCATGTTGGGAGAGGCCCACTTAATTCACAGAGACACTTGGAATTAGTTGTAAATTCTCTGGGAAGAGATCAAGGCAGCGGCATAAACAGCTCAATTAAGCTGTCGGCTCAATGCTCGATGCACAGTAATGGTCAAAACACAGCCTTTAATCTAGATATAGAGGATTATCTTCGGACTCGTAATGAGATTCCTAAGATTAGCTGTACCTGATGTGGAAGAAGTGGCTGGCTCAGTGATATCGCAAGGGGCAGGCTTGCAAATCAGCAGGACTTGGACTCCTGGGGAAGGAGCTACTTGGAAGCCACAACCTTCCTAGAGCCCCCTCCCGATGCTGAGGAGGTAGGGATGAGTCAAAGTCTGCTTTCTCTGTTTGAGAGACAGGGTCTGGGAACAGAACCCCAGACGCATCTGCTTCAAAAACACAGCAAGTGAAAACAGTGTGGTACTGGCAGAAAAACAGACACATCCGACCAGGGAACAGGATGGAGAGCCCAGAAATAAACCCAAGCATCTACAGTAGCTTTCGAGAAGGGCATCTAGAATACAGAGGAAGGAGAGCTTCTTCTATCAAAGGTGTTAGGAAAACTGGATATCTATGTGCAAAAGAATGAAATTAGACTCTTGTCTTACACACACACACACACACACACACACACACACACACACACACACAAAACTCAAAATAGATTAAAGACCTAAATTTAAGACCAGAAACTATAAATGCTAAAGAGAGAAGGTCGTTGGTATTGACCTTGGTAATGAGGTTTTTGGATGCCTCTCTAAAAGAGCATTTCTCAACCTGCGGGTTGCGACCCCTCTGGCAACCCTCAATCTCCCAAAAACGTTTACATTATGACTCATAACAGTAGCAGAATTACAGTTATGAAGTAGCAACAAAAATAATTTTATGGTTGGGGGGGTCCACCACAACATGAGGAACTGTATTAAAGGGTCGAAGCATTAGAAAGGTTGAGAACCGCTGCTCTAAAAGCTCAGACCATAAAAGCAAACATGAACCAAAGAGATGACATCAGACTGAAAATCAGCAGCTGTGCAGTGAAGGAAACACCGTGAAAGGGCAGTGCAGGAGAGATGGCTCGGCTAGCAGTACCCACTTCGAGAGCAGGAGGACTTGAGTTCAAATCCCCAGAGTAGAAGCCAGGTGCCTGTTTAGATAGCATCTGTAATTCTAGGGCTAGAGAGGTGGGGGAGGGAAAAGACAGGTGGATCTCCATAGCTCACTGGCCAGCCACCTAGCCAATCAGTGAGCTCCAGGCTTAATGAGAGACCTTGAGGCTGGGCTTGATGGCAAAGGCCCTTAACCTGGTAGGTCTCTGAGGTCAAGACCAGCTTTGTCTACCCAGTGAGACTCTGTCAAAAATGGTGTTTGGAGGGGATCTGAGGAAATGGCTCAGCTGTTAAGAGGCCTGATACCCTTATAGAGAACCTGGGTTTGGTTCCCAGTACCTACATGGCAGCTCATAACAATTTCAACTCCAGTCTCAGAGGATCTGATGCCCTCTCCAGTTTCCAAGGGTACCAGGCATGCATGTGGTGTTCAGAGTTACATGTAGGGCAATACTCATAAACACAAAAATTAAAAAAAAAATTACTTAACCAGTCAATAGATAGATAGATAGATAGATAGATAGATAGATAGATAGATAGATACCATTTGAGAAAGATACCCACTGTCAACCTCTGCTTCCACATACACATGCACCTGTACACACATCAAACACACACACACACACACACACACACAGTGAAAATGTTTGCAAGCCTGAAAAGGAATTAGCATCCAAAATAGACACAACTCAGTAGCAAAAACAAGCAACCCAATTAAAATGGAGCAAAAGGCTCAAATTGCTATGTCTTCAAAGACAGAGGAGGGTGGCATTGTAAGTAGAAAAAAGTGCTTAAAGTCAGTAATCAACAAGAAAATGCGAATTAAAACCAAAGTGAGCTGTCACGTCCTACCTGCTTGGATGGCTATAACCAGAAAGATAAGAAGTCATAAGACTAGGAGAGGCTGTGAAGAAAAGGGACTCTGCAGATAGGATTGAAATTGGTGCAGCCATCATGGAAAAACACACAGGGGATTCTTCCAAATTTAGTAAAATTAGGACAATCATACAGCCAAGCAATATACACAAATAAAATGAAACTGTTTCTCTGTAAAGACATCTGCACTCCAGTGCCCATTTGCAATATTGCTCAGGACAAGCTGTGGTATGGACATAGCCCTAGTAAGATGGTAATGAGCAAACCGTGACACAGGAGCTATCAGGAGTTCAAGGCCAACTTTGGCTACAGAGCAAGGTTTGAGGTTGAGTTGGGCTACATGAGATGCTGTCTCAAAAAAATAAAACAAATGTCAGATATGATAACATGTGCCTATAATCTGAGCACCCAGGAGATGGAGGCAGGAGGATTGTCTAGGAGTTGGAAGTCTGCCTGGTCTACATAGTGAGAGCTAGACCAGCCACTGGTACACATGGTATATATGAGACCCTGTCTTAGAGAGGTGTGGGGACAGGGAGCTCAGTCAGTATCATGATTGGTTTGGAGACGTCGAGGACTTGAGCTGTGGATTCTCATGATCCACATAATAAGCCAGGCATTAGCAGTCCATCCCTGAAACCTCAGTGTGAGGAGGCAGATGATCCCTGGGACTCGCTGGTCAGACACTGGAGTTGGATTGGCTCCAGGCTCAACGAGATACCCCATCTCAAAAAATAAAACAGAGAGTGATTGAACAAGACACTCCATGTGGACCTCCTGCCTCCAAATGCACCACACACATATCCCACACACATGTGCACACACAGGAACACGCATACAGAGAAATACACGCAGAGATCGTGCCAGCTGTTACAACACAACACAGATGAATCGGGAAAACAGAGAAATACAAATATTACAAGATCTCACATCTCTGTGAAATCTCTCTCTCTCTCTCTCTCTGTCTCTGTCTCTCTCTCTTTTTTAAAAGTAAAATCCATGGAAACAGGAATCGGGCTGCAGGCAGTGTCGGGAGAATGCTGTCAGAGAGTATCTATCGTTGCCCTTGGAGAGTAAGTCCAGGAGGTCTAATGTCCAGTATGAGCTAATATTGGAAGGTTGCTAATGGTCTAGGCTGTAGACACTGTTGGGTGCAGACCCATAGCCCATTAACTGGGACGCTGCTGTGTGAAAAAAATGTTCCCCAGGGAAGTGCAACACATGTCTACTCACTCCAGATAAGGGAACTCGTGACAGACCAAAGTTTGAATAACTTCAAAGCCCAATTTGGTGAACCCGTGAGTTTTATGGTATTATTTACAGGACCACGATTGAGGGGTTACTTAGAGGAGCAGAAAAGACTCAGAGTATCACCAAAGCCCGCCTCAGCATGGGTGACAGATCACAGAAGCTGGAGCTCACTGCACAGCCTGCAGACAGCTCAACAGGTTGGAGAGTGTCCTTTCCAAGTGGCTCTGGTCTAAACCTCTTCCAGGCAGCGTAGTTGGTTTCTCCTTCTCCCGGACACTGGTCTGGTCTCAAGGTCTTCTTTGTAGCTCAGCTTGCTTCCTTCAGTGCCTCAGTCGGTCTAAGCCTCCTCCAGGCAGCCTGGCTGGTTCCTGTTTCTTCCAGGCAGCTGGCCTGCCTGGTCTCTGGGTCTTCACAACTTTTCTTGCTGAGAGTCTTCTTTGCAGATCAGCTTCCCTTCCTCTGAGGGAGACTTTCATCTTTCAATGCTTACTCTGGCAGGGAGGGGCCTAGTGAATCTGGTCAGTTTCAGGGACTTCCTGAAGCTATTTTAAGCGGCTTACCTTCCTGCTTAACCAGCTTCCTTGAAGGAGGAAATGTTTCCCAAGAGGCAGGAGGATTACAAGTCCAAGCCCTATCTGGGCAACTTAGTAAGAGCTTGTCTTAAAATATAGAGTAAAAATAGGAATAGGTATACAGCTCAGTGGTAGAGAGAAAATAAAGATGTCATGTCATGTATCTTAAATGTATCGTCAGTATCACCCTGAGCTTGACATGTTCCCACCTCCAGGCCAAGAACAGCCACTAGAAGACAGTTGCAGACAGGAACACCAAACTTTAGCTCTTCTGCACACATTCACCCATTCATCCAACAGATAGGAATTGTTTGCCTACCTACCATGTCAGACACTTATTCTGGACACTGGAAATGGCAGTGAACAGAGGGCAAAGATCCTTTAACCATAGCAGGGTGAGATAAAATGTAAACAAGAGAACTAAATAAATATGTAGTAGGTGTGATGGGAGTGAGCCACACTCAAATAAATAGAGGAAGGGGGACACTCAGTGCTGGGACTGTACTTGCAGATAATGCTCTCAGGGGAGGCCTCATTGAGCGTATGACATTTAAATAAAGACCCGAAGGACACCAGGGATGAGCATGGGGTGGGGCGGGCGTGGTGGTGCTGGGAACACAGTCTAAGCAGAGGAAGGGTCCAGGCAGCAGAGTAGCATCCTGGTACTGCAGAGAGGAGAGGCTATGGTAAGGGCAGGAACTCACTCAGGTGTGGAGAGCTCATAGGTCACTGTAAAGATTTTTGGCATTTACTACTAGGAGAATGGGATTCGGTCTCTGGGATTTGAGCAGAAGAGCGACATAAGAAAACCTAAGTTAATATTATAGGATGGCAGCTTCTGTGTTGAGACAGAAGTAGGAAAACTATGCAGTAATTCAGGCCAGCCAGACTCCAGCCCTAAACTTGTGTCTATTATGCAGATTGTGAGTATACAACCCTCCCTAGTCTTAGGCATTTAAACACTTAGCCTCCAGTTGGTAGTGCTTGCTGGGGAGATGGAGGTGATGAGGCCTTGCTGGCGGAAGTATGTCACTGGTTGGTAGGCTTGAGGGTAAAAGGCCTCCTGGCACTTTGCTCTCTGCTTTGTGCTTGTGGTTCAAGATGTGAGCTCTCAGCTGCCCATTCCGGCTGCCATGCCTGCTACTTGCTGCCCTGCCTCCTCTCCTCCTCGGGGACTCATCCCTCTGGGATCATAAGATGAAATAAACCATTCTTTTTATAGGTTGCCTTGGTCATGATGTTTTAGCCCAGCAATAGAAAAGAAACGAATTCATTTGCGCCTTCGCCACATATTCCCTTTAAATAACTCCTTTGTTTTTCCTACGGTATTACCTGCCACCAGGCAAGGGCTGGTCAGAGTTTAACAAGTGGCCCAAGCCAGAGGTCTGGGAGTCATGCAGAGTCCATTACCTAACATCTTTCCATTATTGCAGCATTATTCATTCAACCAGAGCGATGGAGCACTTCCTGTCTACTAGATGTCATCCTGGTGCCATTTTTTTAATATTTTAAAGAATGCATAGGCAACTGCAATAGCAGAGTAAGAAAAGCTAAGAGACTGCTCTGCCTGCCTTATGGCTTGTCCCACAAAGTGCTTCCTGCACGGGGCTCCCCAAATGATCTTCATAAAATGCAGGAAAAAATTAAGGAATTTCCTTATTTTTTTGCAAAGATCACAAGTAACCCCCCTGCACCCCCCCCTCACATACTAACTAAAGATGAAATTCCATTTTTCTTAGTTTGGAAGCAGAGCTCTTTCTAACAGGTGGCCCATCTTTGTACTCTTACCCACCATTTTCCAGTCCTCATAAGTCCTCAGAAACTCACACTACACCGCCCACTATTTGCTCCAGGGGTTTCCCAATGTCCCCAAGTTTGAGTTTCTGCTTTGGCTAATGCTGAGACCTCTGCCTAAATCCCCCTGCCTCTTTCTGCCTTTGTCTTGGGTGTTGTTTTGTTTTGTTTGAGATGAAGTATCAAGTAGTTCAAATAGGTCTTAAAGTCGGCCCAAGGATACCCTTGAACATTCAGTGCTCCTGCCTTCACCATCCAAGAGCCACTGTAGAAAGCCTAAGTGAGCCAAACAGAGAGAAAAACCATAGGCTCCAAACTGACCATCAAGTGAAGTATGAGGTTCTTGAGGGCCATTCACACAGACAGTAGTAACCTAGAGTGGCACCCTTGTAATATTAGAACTTGAGAAATGGAGGCAGGGAGAATGGTTCAGAGTTGTCAAGATAGCAAGTTTGAGGCCAGCCTGGACTACATGATACCCTGCTTTAAAGAAAATAAAAATTGAAATGCCACTGATTCTTCAAGGTAATCCCAGGGATCTTTTCAAAGAAGTTCTTCCTACTGCAGTCTTCTTTAGCCCTTCTCCTGCCCTGCCCTTGTCTTGCCTTGTTTCAGTTACTGGGAAGAGACACAACTGATATTAATTGTCCCAGTGCCTCTGAAGCCTAGTGTACAGACAGGAGATGGACGAAAATGTCTGATAAACTATCTAAGCATAGTGGTACACACCCAGTACTTGGGAGGCCAAAGCAGGGAGATTGCGTCGAGTTCAAAGCCAGCTTGATCCACATGGGGAGTCCAGGTTAGCCAGGGCAACAGAGCAGAACTTTGTTCCCCTAAAAGAAAGACAGAGAAGGCAGGCATGATAGTCTATACCTGTTATCCCAGCACTAGGGAGATGGAGGCAGGAGGAACAGGAATTTCAGGCTAGCCTCACCAACATACTGAGTTTATGAATCTTAGGCCAGCCCGAGGTATCTAAGACTCTGCCACAAACAAACAACAAAGATTGGAGGAGTGACTTCCAGTGGACTGAATGGTGTTTTATATAAGGAGAAGATGAACCCCTTGAGTTGGTAACATCATTCGGAGCCTCTCTACAAATGTCATTTTCTTTGTCCTGGTACTAGAAGGAGGGACAGAAAAAGCAGCTGCCATGTTTGGCCCTTTGCCCTTGGTCTAATGGGGGAAGCTGAGCCAGGGCAGAAACCGAAACATTGCTATCTACACACCCCGCCCCCAAGAAAACCGGGGCGGGGCAGGGAGGAGGGACATAAACAGCAAACATGTCAAACCAGGGGTGAGGATTAGAGCTCAGTAGTAGAGCAAGTGTAAAGTCCTGTCATGGCTCTCTGACACCGGAAAGGTGGGTAGGGGAGGCTTCATTTACAGCATTACATAGGGCGGGATTTGTGATACCAAGAAAATGGTTATCAGTCGCAGCTGTTCCTCTTGACTCGGTTTCTCTGTCACTGGTCTCAGTTTCTCCTCTGTAAACCCAGGAAGCTGTGACTGAAGAGAGAGAGTGTCTGTCTCCTTGCTGCTCTGATGATTTTCCTACAAGCCTCTGGCTCCCTGAAACCCCGGGCATGATGCTTCTCCACTGTCTTCCTGAAGATTTTCTGTTTCTTCTCAGAATTACTATTCCTGACTCCATCTCTGAAAGTGTGTCTCTATATGTTCTCAAAGGAAACTACCCATAGGTTTCTTGCTTGTATCAAGTAAATACCACTTTAGGCCAGTGACCCCATCTGTAAACCAGGAATAAGATCAGATTGCAGGGATACTGACTGGGGTTAATTATATACAGTGTTTAGGGGCCAGGCAGTTACACAGGGACTCTGGAAGTTCTTGGCATAATACTATAGCATTACAATAATTCTGGCTTGCAAATTATAGCCCAGAAGAAGCATTACAGGAGAGACAACTCTGACTCTGTGGCCAGCTGAAGGCAGAATAGGAAAAATAAGTTGTGAAATACAACTTCTCTTCCTAAACCTTCAGCAAAGCAAGATAATGTTTCCATGTGCAGCACACATGCAGGGAACAGGGACCAGGCGTCCAGATCCTGGGGAGGACTTTCTTGGCCCAGGTGGCCTGGCTTACTGCCAGGATCTGGCCTCCTTTCCTTCCTGAGCCTAGAGGCTGAAGGGAGGGAGCAGAATGGAGGTGGGGCTTAAATCGAGGATGCCCTGGCCTTTCAGGTTTTTTTTTCCCCTTTAATTGGGGCCTCCTTCCATGCAGGGTGATTAAGTGCTTATGCAGCAGAGCAAGGATTTAAAGGGTAATTTGAGACATTTAAGTCTAGGGATACCCAAAATAAACATCTTAGCCTCAACTTCTGGGGCCTCTTCCTATGCTCCAGACATCAAATGTTCAGCCTTGTCCTGTGCGCAAAGTTTAAGACAATTTCCTAAGGATGCTAAATGAATAGGTCTCAGGTAAGAAGTAAGTGGGAATGTTATCTGAGATCATTGGGGTGCGGGTAACAGTGGGGTTTGGAAAATTCAAGTGGCTTTAGAGAGAGGCAAGTAGTGTGACTACGTGTGGCTGAACAGATAAGAGCAGAGCCTTGGGTGTCCTGGGTCTGCTTTTCTCTAGTGTGGTTTCACTGGGGTCTGAGTCTGGTAGGTCACAGGAGAGCTTGGAAGAGGTTACATTGTGGCTCACCAGGTCCCAAAGTCTCAGGATGAGAGTCTGACCTCCAGCTCTAGCAGATCCTGGACTTGCTGTCTACTTCAATAGGTTACCACTCCTACAGGACACAGGAAAAACAGTGTGCCCAACTCATTTATAATGTACAGATGACAGGTGAAATTACGGTCACAGTGTGCTATTTTGGCAAATTAGCATTCTGGAGGAAGGTTTCGGCTCATGGGTACTCAAGAGGGGGTGTGTGTGGGGCGGTGGGACTGGCCGAACAGAACTTCCAAACAGAACTAAGGTCTAGAAGGCAGGTACCTCATTTTTAGGCAGTATTTTGGTCTTGATAAGGCTGTAGCCGACTCGTAGGAAATCTACCCCACTTTGGACTGGGTTTCCTCACGTCTGGATAATAACTACATTTTCTTAAGTTACATCATTACAGTGTCACCAGATCCCAGGACTGGTATCCAAGTCTATCCATGTAATCTACCTCGGGGCCTCAGTTTCTCCATCTGTAAAACTGTCTCTGGATTAAATAGAGCCTCGCCAGCTCCGGCAACCTTAAGCGTTAAATGTTTACATAGCTGGTTCCACTAGGTTGGCAGTGAACAGGGTTAAAGCCCCACTTCCTACAAGGTGAAAAGGTAAGCAAACATTCCGACCTCCCCTTAGCCTTGCTCCAGGATTGGTGCCCCGCCTAGTCCCAGCCGCCTATCGCGTCCCCATCCGTCATCTGGATTGCTAATACACTCATTAGCATAAAGAGTTTTTCGAAGACCCGGCGCCGGAAGAACTGAACCGGAGTCTCTGTCCCTTTAAAGAGAAGAGGGACAGGCACTCTCATTAAGGGCATCTCCACTGCACGGTCCTCTCGGTCAACTAGAGGTCGTGCATTAGTATTACTATTAGCATTAGGTAGCCCGCCTACCACCTCGATGGTGGGCATCCATTCCTAGAGTGCACGGCGCGCGGGTCTCCCGGGACTGTGCTGACTGCTTTGGCCTCAAAGAGTCGCAGACCCTGCTGGAGTGAGGCAGGGCCTGCCAAGCAGTCAGACGCGGGCGCCCTCAGGCACGACCCGGGGGTTGGCGCCCAGGCAGCCGCAGTAGTGGGGAGGTTCCCGGCCGCACGCGGGGGCGGGGCCTAGATGGAGGCGGGGCATTAGTAGAGGGGTGGGGCCTGCGGGAAGGGGCAGGGCCGCGGAGCAGGGCGGGTTCTGGCGGCGGAGTGTCACACACGCGGCGGCTCGGGAGGCGGCAGCAGAGGCAGCGGCAGCGCCAGGCGCCGCCGGGACGGGCAGGGGCGCGCGGGCTCCGCCAGGCGCCGGCCGCCTCCCTCATTCGCTTGCTTGCTTTCCGACCCGCAGCGGGGCCGGGCTCGCCCCGGTACACTCGAGAAGCCCGCAGCTGGCCGCGGCTCGCACGGGGCAGGGGCGCGCTCCGCGCGGGTGGGGGCGCTGGGTGCGGGCGTGCGCGGTGGGGGGCGCCTGACCTTCCGCTCTAGGCGGCCCGTGGCCCTATGAGACACGTCTGTGAGGGGCGCGAGATCCGAAGCTCGGTCGGCGCGCAGCAGGGGCGGAGGACTGTGCAGCAACGGCCGGAGCCGGGCGGCGGCCGGCAGGAGGCGGCGGCTGCGAGAACTTGAACTTGGCGACGGGTGCCCCGCACGCCCCCCACCGGGGCAGGGGCGTTGCGGGACTGGGCGACAGCGTTGTCCCCCGAATGGCCGCGGCGGCGGACCGGGCTCGCACGCCGCGGCCCTAGGCGGCCCTTCGCCATGGCCAAGTGGCTGAACAAGTACTTCAGCTTGGGCAACAGCAAGACCAAGAGTCCGCCGCAGCCGCCGAGGCCGGACTACCGCGAGCAGCGGCGCCGGGGCGAGCGGCGCGAGCAGCCCCCGCAGGCCGTGCCGCAGGCCTGCTCGGCGTCCTCGGCGTCCTGTGGGTCGGCCGCCGCCTGCTTCTCGGCCTCGTCGGGCTCTTTGCCCGACGACAGCGGCAGCACGAGTGACCTCATCCGCGCCTACCGCGCGCAGAAGGAGCGCGACTTCGAGGACCCGTACAACGGGCCGGGCTCGTCCCTGCGCAAACTGCGCGCCATGTGCCGCCTGGACTACTGCGGCGGCGGCGGGGACCCAGGCGGGGGCCAGCGCGCCTTCACGGCGGCAGCGGGCGCTGCGGGTTGCTGCTGCGCGGCGGCGGGAGCCGGCGCCGCCGCGTCCTCGTCCTCATCCTCCGGCTCCCCGCACCTCTACCGCAGCAGCAGCGAGCGGCGGCCGGCCACGCCGGCGGAGGTGCGCTACATCTCCCCTAAGCACCGACTCATCAAAGTGGAGAGCGCGGGCGCTGCGGGGGACCCTCCGGGAGGCGTGTGCTCTGGCGGCCGTACCTGGAGCCCGACGACCTGCGGAGGCAAAAAACTGCTCAACAAGTGCGCCGCTGAGGAGACCGGAGCTGGTCAAAAAGATAAGGTGAGAGCCAAAGCTACTCGGACGTATGGGGGAACTGAGGCATTGCCACGTTTTCCATCTTTTGCATCAACTTTGCTATGGCATCCTGGGGTCTAGGTTACAGCGCGCATTCTGCTAGATGGTTGATCAGACTCCTTCTCTTTGGTTTCTGCTCCCCAGACGCACCTTTACCCGATCCCAGAGCCAGAGCGAGAGCACCCCGCTTAACTTTACCCAGAAGACAGACCCAGCTGCCCTTCCGGCTCCCCCAGTAAAGTCAGCAGCGGCTGGCCTAAAAGAGCATTTACTCTTGTTTACTCTGGGGTCCCTGTAGTGGTCCCCCTCCCAGATGCAGATGGGAATCGAGGTCTAGAGTGGGAAAGGGAATCTCCGGGTCATAGTTTTCCATATTGGCTGTCCCTGGATGTGTGTATGTAAATGCTTCTAAACGTCCCACTCTGCGTGCCAGGTTTCCGAAGCCAAGCGGCCTTTTGTACTGGAGCGATATTGGGAACCCCCACGCAGGCTTTTCCAGTGTAAAGGTTCGTCCTCCCAGAGAATTTACCCATCTGGCGGTTCCTACCCACTCTCCCTTTTAGCAGTCTGCTAAAAAGATCCCCTCCTCAGCCCACTCCATCCTCTCTCGTGATTCCATCTCTATAGTACTGTCTCGGGAATGAGAAGCCTTTGTGGCAATCCCCTGCTGAATCAATCTATCAGGCCATCTTGTTCCCTGCTTCATAACAAGGGAGTTAATTACAGCCAGGCCCCTCTTCTCTTCCTTCCCTTCACACTCCCGAGTTAACCTCCCTTCCCCCATAAAATACTTGTTCTGCCTACTTCTCTTGGAGGCAGTGTTTTGATTAAATCTGAGGCCCAGTGAGAGATCTTTAGGGCGGTGTTGCCTGGCTGTCCTGGCCCCTGCTCTGCCTGCGTTCTCCTCCACACTCTCCTTGGCAAGCTCAAACTTTGGCCTGGACTGATAGAGATTGGAAATCCTAGCAGGGAGACATTTTCTACCTGTCAGCGGGTGCTTGGCAAGGCGCCTTTTTGTTTTATGGGAGAGGTGAGGAAGGAGATGCCCTCCTGAAAGTTTCCTGTCTGGTCTTCTCCCTGGGGTCATCCTGCATTGTCTGTCCAGGATGGATGGTGTGTGCAGCCTGAAGGAGGCTAGTGTCCCCTGGAACCGACAGTGTGGGCACACACCTTGGAAGCTCATACTCTACACACTTCCCAAGTACCCAAGATGCCACACTGGTGACAGTGAGCTGGAAGCCCTGGTGACTCATACAGTCACCAAGAGGGCAAGAGGAGAGATGTCCCTGATGAGAGCTACTGGGCTTGTGGTTGTTTCCTGGAAGACAAGCTTCCTGCAGCTTCTTGTGGCCCGGGCTGAGTTTGGTGCACTCCGGGAGAGCCTGGAGCTCTTACATATAAAAGTGAGGAGAGAGGTTTGCATCCCTCCTCAAAGGACTCAGCATCCCATGGTTGCCCAAGACCACTGCCCCGCAGGGGGCAGACTTTCTTTGTTTACTGCTTGTTGGTTCAGCTTGCTCTCTGAAGTCTTCGTGTGGCTTTCAAAATTGTTGTAAACATTTTTTTCCCAATTAATTTTTCAATTAGAGTTAAGATTTACAGATGCTTACTAATCATACTTTGTAGCTGGAATGTCAAGTGTGCCTAAGACTTGGCTTCATTGCCACCATATTTCCCATGGGTCTTTGCTCTCCTCTACCAGGCACTGGAAGAGGAATCCTGAGCAGGGTATGTCTGTGTCGAGTGCTGTGACAGAGGCCATCCTGTGATGGGGCCTGGTGTTAAATGGGGTCTCCATTGTTGAATTGGAGCTAGTAGTGATCAGGGGGTGGTTGGAGAAATGCGTGGTGCTTCAGAGACCTGCAGGTATGAAGTCTTATGTGGTTAGAGTTGGACAGGACCCCAGAGGGGCTGCAGGGCCTGGGCCCAGGACGTGTAAACTGAGCTTAACGGTGGTAGGGGGATACAGTTTTAAAGAAACACTCTGGGCTGGTTTTTCTTTCTCAAGTTGAAGCTTTGATCTTTTAAAAGTTGCCTCTCCTGGGAGACAAGGGAGGAAGTTACCAGATGCTCCTTCTGTCATGAGGGAGGCAGGCAGCAAGGGAGTAGTTGCTAGTAGAGGGACGCGGAGTGTCCTGGAAGGCTGGCTGAGACACTACTTTATTTACTCTCTGAGATAAGACTGAAAACAAATCGGACCTTAAAGTCACTAGGTGGCCAAGGATGGGCTTCAGTCCCGCCCCGTCTCTTTCTTTTCTCTTCCTTCCTTCCTCCCTTTCTTTTTTCCTTTTTTTATTCCTGTTTTTAGAGATAGGGTTTCTCTGTGTAGCCCTGACTGTCTTGGAACTCACTCTGTAGACCAGGCTGGCCTCTGCCTCTGGAGAGCTGGGATTAAAGGCGTGTGTGACCACCTGTCGACGGTGGGGACTACAGGTATGGACCACATCTAGTTCTGTGCAGTTCTGGAGATTGAACCCAGTGCTTTGTACTTGCTAAGCAAGAATTCTATCAAGGGACCTCCATCCTCAGCCCTCCTCTGCAACTTCTTGAAAAAATAAAAAAAAAAAAACCTGCACATTAGCTTTTATTGACTTTTTGACGGCTCCATACATAAATACAAATGTATCTTGATCATCTCCACCCTTAGTTCTCCACACCCTCTCTACCCCCCACCCCCATACACTCGTCCCTACCTTAATCTCCTTTTTTTAAAAAACAAAATCACCTATTGAGTCAAATTAGTGCTACCTGTATGGGCATGGACAAAGTACCAACGACCACCCCCAACCCCCCACCCCTAGTCCTCAAGAGCTATCAGTTGCCAGTAGCTCCCCAGCCAGGGCTAGAGCCTCACGATTCCCCTCCTACCCGTGCCCCAATGATTATTGACTGGCTTGATCTTGAATGGGTCTAGTGTGGGTAACCACAGTTGCCGTCAGTTCAGTGGCCGTCCATGGTTAGAAGACAATACTTCACAGCCCCCCTCCCATCCTCTGTCTCTCACATTCTTACTGTTCCAACTCTAATGCATTCATTCCCCCAAAAGTTCTGGTGAGAGCCTTGAGAATTGGCCTTTTGACAAGGGTCTGGGTGATTGCTCCTTCTGGTCTTGGGTCCCACTTTGGCAACCCTGTTGCCATGATGGCTCTTCCCCACCTAATTCCCCAGTCTCCTGGCCAGGACCACTTTGGACACAGGCTGCAGGTGCCCATCGCCAGCTCAGTATGTGTCCAGTACCTTCCCATCTGGCAGTCAGATGGCAGTCTGGTTTTCACATTATTTCTAGCAGACAACATTTGGGAGGCCAGACCTACAGTGATCCAGCCCCGAACATCCTGAACCTGTCTTCAGTCCCTACCAGTAGCTTCAGGAACATCCCACTTAGCCTGGGGCAGCCTAGCCTTCTGTTGTTGCCCTTAGAGGATTGGCTAGGGCAGCTTTAATCCCAGACCTGAGTTGAGAGTTCCTGTATCATGCAGTGCTGCTGCTGGCTAGTGCAGCCATTTTCTAGTGCTACTCATACCATTCCTGCCCCTTAACGCCTGAACCCTTTCCTCTCTTGCACACTTAAGGCATCCACCTCTTCTCTCGGACGAGTGAGTCCTGGGGGCACATCTCCTGGCCACATCCCACTCCTCCACTGCGACATCTCCAGTGAGGTGTTTTTTCCCATAGTCATTCTTGGAAAAGAGTCTTTTCACTATTCTAGATTCCTCCCCCTAACATAATTTAGTAACCACCTCTGTGCTCAGAGATGAAGCATGAGTGAGTGGAGTGGGGGAGGAGTGGAGGTTAAAGGTGCAGTAATCTTTGGTCTGAGCTTCTGCAGGAAGTGGATGGGAGTTTCCATCCTCCCTCTGCACAGTGATTTTTTTTTTGTTGTTGTTCCAAGGACTTGGGGAGTTCTTTTTCTAGAAAGTAGGCATTTAAGGTGAACCTCTAGGCAGAAGTGGGATTTAAGTGGGACGGGATGCCTGCAGACTGTAAAGGGGCTTGTGTGTGTACAAGTGCTCATGATGGTAAAACCTCATTTGTAGGGTGAGTTCTTAGAAGCCAGAGTTCATATGCAGTGGGTCTTGCTTGGGAAGTGAGAGACGACAACATAGCAGAAGTGGGGTGGGGGCTTCAGTTTGGGTCTTCCAGGTGAGTTTTTGCACAGGGGAGTCCTTGTAGACTGTTGACCCAGGGAAGGAGATACTTAGAGCTTTAATTAGGAGCATCTGGGGGAGATGACCCAGAATTAGAGAGCCATTGTAATCTACATCAGGTGAGAGATGGGGAGGCCCTGAGCTCCTGGAAGAGAAAAGAGAATTGCTTTTTTGGTAGGTTGAGTAGGTAGAGCTAATATTCCTTCAGTCATGCTGTTGGGGGGGGAGGGGGGAGGAGATGAGTCCCCCTCCCCGGCAGCCAAACTGGTCTCATCCAGTTATGTTTTCTGCTGGCTTTGTTTCTTTTATCCCAATTAAGTAGTGTTTCCAGTACACCTGAGAAAGTCAAGAATGCATCATGATGCCAGTTTTCCCAGGTTTTAAATACACGCTAATGTGTACCAACCCTTGGTATATTATCAGCATCTACAGAGTTGTGTTAAATAACACGTTTCCCATACCAAACGAATAATTAATAATGATAATTTTAAACAAAAAAATAAAACACAAAGCAAAACAGTACCACAACAAAGCTCCTAGCAGTTCCTGAGCTCTTTGCTAGGCAGGGGGAATTCAGAAGAAAGTAAGTGTGGTCACGGAGGTTTGTATCAGAGTACAGCAGGGAATGTGTCCTGTTCTGCAGCTGTCTGTGGCCTTAACCATAACCACCTGCCACTCAAATGGGGTTAGAGAAGGCCGGCTCTGTATTCCCAGCTACTCTGGAAGTTGAATCAGAAGGTTTATAAATTCAAAGCCTACCTTGGCTACGAAGTGTTCAAGGCCAGTCTGGGCAATTTAGACTCAAAGTCAAATGTATAAAGACTGGGTCTGGAGGGATGGCTCAGTGATTTATAGTACTCTCTGCTCTCCAGAGGACCTGGGTTCGATTCTCTGCACCCACACGGAGCTCATACGTACAGCTCACAACCATCTGCAACTCCATTTTCAAAGGGTTCAGTGCCTTCTTTTGGCCTCTGTGGGGACCATACATGTATGTAGTGCACAGTTAGCATGCAGACAAAACACAGAAAATAAAAAGTAAAAAAAAGAAAAAAGAGAGGGCTGAGACTTTGCTTAGTGGTAGAGTATTTATTTGTCTAGTATACCAATATTGTGTGACAAAACTTTTCCTAGATATAAGCAACACTCAAGTCTTTGCAGCTAGCTTCCTTCTGAGGTGGGACTCTCAGCTTACTCTGGCAGGGTGGGGCCTAATGAATTTGGTCAGTTTCAGGAACTTCCTGAAGCTATTTCAAATTGTTTACCTTTCTGCTGAAGGAATATTCCTGAAGGATGGAATGCTTCAATCTTAGAGGAAGGCTTTACACACACAACAACCAGGTCTTGGATTTAATCCCCAGAACTTTGCCCCCCAAATTGGAACAAAATTACTGACCCATACATAGACTTGTGTTTTCTTATTTCCTAAGCCAGAAACAATTATGTAACTGTGTATGTAGTATTACTTTATATTAGGTCTTGTAAGTCAGCTAGACAGGACTTACTGTATGTGAAAAGCTAACAGCCTTGAGCCTTTCCCCTTTTTATTCTAGTTTGAGACAAGAGACTCACTGTGTGGACCAGGCTGGCCGTGACCTCACAGAGATCCTCCTGTCTTTGTCTTCTAAGGTCTGGGTTAAAGATGTGTGCCACCACACCTAGTCTACTATGTTATATTTAACCTTCCTTAAATACCACATCCTTGGTTTGGAAACAAGGAAGGTTCTGGAAACAACGTCCCTTGGGTATCAGTAAATGAACAAGCCCCGCTAGGTTCTGCAGCCTGACAGTATCAGGACCTAAGGAAAGGCTGAAATGCATCCAGCAGGCTGGACCAGCCCGAATGCTGGCAGGGGAAGGAGCGCTGCCAGAGGGGCCAGCCAGCTGGACAGCCTGAGCAGGGAACTGGGGAGCAAGGCTCCCACGCTGAGCTGTGGGCTCAACAGGCAGGTGTGGGGGCCGAAAGGTTGGCAGAATGGGTCTGGGGGGCCTTGATGCAGGGGAGCTGACCTGTCATTTGATCTTTTTCACATAAAATCACTAGTCCGGATGAATGGAAGCCAGGGTCAAAATGTCAGCTATTTCTATTTGATTAATAGCCATCTTCTCCAGCCCATAAAATGTCCTTTATGGAAAAGGTTAAGACCCAAGTTGATGGCCGAGGACAAGTTCCCCATTCATGTCCCAGCCCTTGATAGGAGAGTGAGAAAAATTTTGTCGAAGCTGTTCTTAGTGTTAATTCCGCAGAAGGCTTCATTGTAACACTTCCTTGGTCACAAAGTCCTCACAGCCCGTCTGGGTTCTTGGTTCAGATACTGTATCAGCTCTTGCTCCATCCCATGTCACTCCAGCCTCAGAGGTCAGCCAACTTTTTTTTTCTTTCTTTTTTTAAAGGGCCAGAGCCAGGCAGTAAATAGTTTCAGGTTTGAGATGGTCTCCATCACAGTGGGTTAACTCTGTCATTGTATCTAAAGGCAGCCATAGAGAATATATTAGTAGGAATATTTGTGTTCTGATAAGACTTTATTTTCAAAGCCAGGCAGCTGGCCTGTGGGTTATAGTTTTCTACTCAGGCACCAAATACCGAGTGTCATTTCTGGTCTTGATGGGGCTCACTCTGCTGAGGGTGGGGCTCACTCTGCTGAGGGTGCTCTCCGGCTGTACCATTCAGCTCCGTTTCGGTTTGGCGTGGCCCCTCATTCTTCAGCACCTGCTCCTATGGCAGGACAGGGTTCGGAGAAAGGGCAGGAGCCCTTGAGGTTGGAATCTGGCACACTGTTCCTTTGAATGCTGTTGACCAAAGTGAGTCACAGCACAAGACCAAGATTCAGGAAGAGAGGTGGAATTGTGGGGCAAGGGACAGGGATATAGGCAAGACATTCTGGGCTTTCCGGGTTGTTCATCCTCTGTGGGTACTGTCAGCCCATCTTACAGATAAAGGCGCTGAGGCTTAGAGACATCAGTGATGAACCTAATGCTGTAGCTTTTAAGGACGACAAGGTGCACACTGTGCATCCTGAGTCCACTACTCATGTGCCTTCCACTGACCGATTAGCTGTTTCCCAGCTCAACCGGCCCTGAGGAGGACAGCCCTGCTGTTGACTGTTGACTGTCATGTTCACCACCACCACTACCAAATATTCCCCTTAGCTCCTTTCTTGCTTTAACCCACAGCTGGACTCGCTCTCCCATCTGCTGCTGAGTTCCATAAAGGAGATGTTAATGCTGCGCTTGAGTTGTTTTATAGAGAAATTCTGCACATAGAGTAGGCGCATCCCAGAGGACAGCTGCACAGAAATGTGTGTCTTGTAACTGTTATGTCTTCTCATTCTAACACTAGACCTTCCCTCCCGCTAGGACTGGCCAGGCTGTGTGTGCTCTGCTTTAAGATGAAAGCTGGTGGTACCTCTGCCCATATCTGAAAAGGACATAAGTTTCCTAAAAGATCAGGCGACTGCCTCTTCTGATTAGACACTCGCCTTAGGACTTAACCTCAGGACTTGATCCCCTTCCTCTCTCTCTGCTCCTAAAAGCGTTGCTGGACTGTACCTTGTCTTTAAAAGGCAAATCTGAAGAAGCAGGTGTGGTTTCCTCTGTCTTGTAGCCCAACCCTCCCCTGCGGAGTTTAACTTGTGTTGCAGAGCCATTGAAGCAAAGGTCAGCTTTGGTCTTTAAAAAACCAACCAACTCTACCAAACCAAACAAAACAACATAACCCTGAACTTGGGGACCAGGAGATGGCTCAGCAACCTCATTTTGATCCCTGGAAAAAAACAACTTTTTTCAGGTTGTTCTGTGACCTCCACGTGGGTGTACACACACGCACACATGCACACACACACACACACACAAACACACAAACAAGCCTGAAACTTAAGACTTAACGACTTAACGGTTTTACAGCTGAAAACTGGGCTGTTGGCTGGTTAATGGCACCCATTGGTTGGGGGTGCGTTGATGGAAACAGGTTGCAGTGGTCGGTCTGTAGCTTCTCAACTCCTGTTGGGCCTGTATCGTCTGAGGAATTTTTATATGCAGACCATTGTCCAAAGCTGGGAGATACAAGGATGGTGCAGGAACTGGCCAGTGCCCGCATATCAGGAACTTCTGGTTGGGGACACAGGAACCAAGGTTGGAACACGGCTCTTATCTACATGACAGATATGTAAACAGGTTTTGGGGGAGCTGAGATCCTGAAAAGAGACTGGTCTGGGTAGCACCTTGGTTCTAGAAGCAGAGAGAGGAGGGGAGAATACTCTCCAGCTGAAGGAAGCCTGGAAGGCTCCTTTGAGGAGGAGATGCTTGGGCAGAAAGAGTAGTTACTGTAGTTAAGGGAGTTTGCACACTCACACCAACTAGTTGCAGTGTTGCATGCTGACCCAGCCTGTGTGCCGAGTGCCGTGTTCTGGAGTTCTTACTCCTTACTGCCCTCCTTTGATGTACATGTTACTTTCGTTCCCACCTTACCTACTTACTTACTTTGCTAGTACAAGGCAGAGATGAGATTTGAAACTGGCACTGTGCTATATGGCCTCACGTTGCATCACACTGAATTTTTTCTGCTTTGCAGTTTGTTTTGCTCTTCGCCATCTCCCCAGACCCCACAAGAGTGACTGGTTCTGCATTCTTGTAATTATTCCACAGTCAGCTTTTATACCTGTAACTTACTGGCCTCTCAGATCTGCTTTGGGCAAGGTGCTGGAGTCCCTGTTAGCACTGGAAGGAGCTTGAGTCTAGTGTCCTCTGAGCCAGGGTGGGGAGGCAGCTTGGCCAGAGCCTGAGTCGGCAGGAAGGGTGACAGCCTGATTGAGTTCCGTTTCTTCCTATGTTTTGATTCTGAAACACTTCGCTAAGACTATTGAGGCACACAGACGGAGGGCCTTACTTCCACAATGGAATTTTCCTTTGCTTCCTGTTTGGTATTTTCCAGTAATATTTCTATTAATGTTTCACTTTCAGAGTCAGAGGTGCTGACTTCCTGAGAAGTGCGAACTTTCTCAATGCCGGGCCAGGAAGGACTCACTTTTCCTCTTGGTCATTCAGTTCCTTTCTCTTCTCTCCAAGGGGAGCCCTGGATTTCCCATCATGCTGGAAAGGAAAAGCTTAGGGAGTGGGTCTTGGAGGTGATGGGTTATTCACAACCCCGGGGAGGTACTTGCAGTGACTAATGGTCAGATAGTGGCTTCCCCAGGCCCAGAAAGAAGAAGTAGCTTTGACTTTGTGTGTGTGTGTGTGTGTGTGTTAGAAGGTGGAGAGATCCTTTGAGTATCATTTGGTGCCTGAACCCAAAGTCTCCAACTAGAATGAGGATGGCCTTGTCTATGTGTTCTTTAATTCATTCAGCATCTCTCGCTTAGAGGTGCTGCATGTTGCTGGGCACTGCTCTGTGTATGTGATAGGACAGAGCTGTGCACCAAACAGGAGTACCTCACTCCCCCTGGAAGTAGGAGAAGGAGCCTAAGGTGCAGTGTTTGGGTTGGATGCCCTTTTAAAGAGATTTGTCAAAAGGACTTTTAACTATAGGGCCAGATGGTATGCACTGTATCTCTCCAAAAGAGAACTGCATACAAGAGGAGGGCCAAGCAAGGGGGTGGGGTGAGGGGAGGCAGGAGCTGGCAGGGTTGCTCAAGGGACAATGCAGAGGGCCACATGTTTGGACAGGGCAGGTGGAGACTGAGGGGTGTGGAACAGGCAGAGAAACTTGTGGGTATAGGAGAGATCTTTCACTAGAACTTAAGGAGAAGTAGGAAGCCAGCAGAAAGTTCTCAGCAGAGCTGTTGCATGGACGGATGTAGGTTTTAGAGAAGATTGCCTCAGGGTTGGCATGTAGCTTAGCGGTGGAACACTTGGTCTACTGAGTGAGAGGCCTTTTAGAATGTTGCTGTAAGCTCACCTTCCAGCCGCATGGCAGGGCATGGGTCCCTTCTGTCTGGGGCCATCTTACCCTGTCTTTGTACCCTTCCCTCATCTGGCAGTCTTTTGTCCCAGTATTCTTGGTCCCAGACAGGTCATCCCTGTCTCTTGTGTCCTTGAGAACCATGACAGAGCTTCCCTAGAGAAGCCAGTGACCACTCCTCTTCCTAGCTTCTCAGGCCAAACCCCACCACACATGTTGGCCTCTTTTCTTGCCGCGAGTCCCTACTTCAGAACATGCCAGGCTAGATGCCCTCTCAGTTGTCTCTGTGCACCCAAGTTCCAATGGCTTCTGGTCTGTTCCCTCCATTCCGTTCTCTGAGTCAGCTAAAGCAATCTTTTTGAAGTACCTGAAGATCAAACCCAAACATAAAAATGACCAGAAAGTTCCCAAGGGTGCAACTTCACCCTCTCAGTGGCCCTGGGCTCTCAGAAAGCCAGGCAGCCCCACAATCCTTCCGGTACATTCTAAGCCACAGCATGTGATTTAGGGAATGCATGGCATTCAAGGGATGGCGCAGCCCCTACCTGCCTTCTATTGTGAGCTAGCTGTGCCCAGAGCCGGTTCTCAGAAAGGCAGGAATTGGGAAATGTATTATGTATCAGTCTCAGTGGCAACTTTACCTGTTACAACAGGATTAAAGTTTGATACAGAAAATACAAAGAAACCTAACAGACACCAACCCCAACTACACAATTCAGAGAAAAATAACGATTATTAACCTATCAGTGTGCTTAAGTCTCAGCATCTTCAGGATGCTTATCTCTTTTTCTCACATAAAAAATTGTTTCTTGGGGCTGGAGAGCTCAGCAGTTAAGAGCACTGACTGCTCTTCCAAAGGTCCTGAGTTCAAATCCCAGCAACCACATGGTGGTGGCTCACAACCATCTGTAACAAGATCCGACATCCAACACCCTCTTCTGGAGTGTCTGAAGACAGCTACAGTATACTTATATATAAAAAATAAATAAATCTTTAAAAACAAACAAAAACAAAAACCAAACCTGTTACCGCTTCAGCTGAGTGTTACAATTAAATAATAATTTAAAAAAAAATTCTTTCTTTCTGCCCAGAGACATAGAATGGTGACTATGTTGTCTCAGACATGCAGCAGCAGGGATTAATGTTTATATTGTGTTGTTTGCATCTCTCTTGTTTACTGGTTTTTACCAACTTAGCAGGATTCTGAGGAACACTTTTGTAACTCAGTTCTTAGCAGAAGTTCCTGTGATTATTTCCCTGGCTTAATAGAAGGATAGTTGTTGGGTACGAAAGTAAAGTGTTTTGATACCTGCTTTCAGTCCTAGAAAGGCACTTTCGTTTTAAGGCCTGTTCACTTTTCTTGAGAACTGGGATTTCGGTTTGGTTTGTGGTTTCTTGGATTTACTAGTGTATATGTGCTTTAGCTGTTTGTTGCCTTCCTAAAAATGCTTACCTCTATATTCTTCAACACGACCTGTGAATGTGTGATGGTGTCTCCTCAAAGCAAGCTATTACACCGCCTTACAGGGCCGGGTTCCCAGCCAGGCACCAAGAGCTAAGGACACGGACCCTTTGGTGAAGCTCAAACTCAGGAGCTTGCTATAAAGAGGAGACTGGCCAGAGCAGGTTCAGAGTAGGTGGGCCACAGTTAAGTGCTCAGAAGTTCTCAGAAAGGACAAAGATTGGGTGTGGAGCAGGGTCTTATTCGTGAGTGAACTGGAGAGGATTCAAAGATAGAAGGGAGCAGGCAGGACTAGATTCCAGAGGAACCACTAGACTTCAGCCCCTAGCAGACTTGGGGGGCGGAGGTTGCCTGGCTGAGTGACATGGTGTTAGGAGCTGGACATTTCTCCTTGTCCTTGGGGGCTGGTCAGCAAGGCCATCTAACTCGGGGTTCAAAACTGTTGATACAAACACTGTAGGACCCTAGTGACATCCCACTGATTGTGGCTTGAAACCAGCATTGGTATTGGGAACAGAAGGCCTAATCTTCTGTGCTGTTCCTGGGGTTAGAATCTATGTAACTTGGAATAAGTAATTAGCTTTCCTAGGCTTGGAGTGTCCCGTCTGCTACATGGGGTTAATGGCAATGGTGTTTCCTGACCACTCACTGTAGGTTACTTTTGCCATGTTTGAGCCTCATGGTGGGTCTTTGAGGGGGAACCATGAGGGTCCTCACTTTATAGATGGCAAATGAGATGCTGTTCAGGGGAAGTGTGTCAATCATTGTTAGGGTTAAAGAAAGCCATTGATTTCTGGCAGAGCACAGTCTGTGGGAAGAGCCGTATGGCTTTTGTATTACTTTGACAAGGCCTATCCCTGTCTGTAGCCCAGCTTTAGATGCAAGGCTTGGCTCTCGGGCTTCTGGCTGTCCTTTTCCTACTCTGCCAGGGAAGGGCAGAAGGACACACTTTCCCTGGGACCAGCCTGAGTTCTAGCCTGGGCTCCTCACAGGGCCCCACACATTCTTAGGAGGCACATTTTAAGAGCCCCGCCTCCTCGAGGAGGAAACTGAAGCACAGATGATGCAGCTAATGATAGGCAGATCTGGACCTGGTCTTGAGTCCAGTCTGGTCCCTGTGCCTGCCCTTAACATCCTGTCAGCACAGATACAGGGATGTTGAGAGGAAAGCTCTGTCTGTATCACCTGGTGGTCTCAGAGCCGTGAGGCCACCAGGGCAGTTTGGTCCTTATGCGGTGGGAGACAAAAGTAAGACACAGGAACCTGGAAGTGACAGGGTCAGATCTGGGTGCTCTCAGAAAACCTGTGCAGCCTGAGGGGACAGCTAAAGTTGGGGAGGCCTCAGTTGAGTCTGCCCAGAGGTGTGGGGGCCTCAGTGAAGCAAATGTCATGTCTGTGGGCAGGGGCAGCAAGGCTCTGACTCAAATCTGCATCCTTAAGCCCTGAAGCATATGACTGGCCATTCAGGCAGCTCTCAGAATAACACTGGTCAGTGGAGGGAAATTGACCAAGCACTTGTCAAGGTATAGGTTTATCAAGATCGCTGTTGTCAATAGCCCAAATGCCCCCTGGGGATGTCTGTAAGTTACTCCAGCTTCCAGAACAGCTGTCCACATTCTCTCAGGGTCCCGTGGACTGGGTAGAGGTGGGTATGTATCACACCTTGATACTGCTGGTGGTGAGCAGGTGGAGGAAGCCCAGCAGATTTAACTGTTCTCCTCTGAAGGATCATAGAGCAAGAAGATGCAGAGCAGCAATGGATTGGCTCGTCTACATGGAGCTTGGAGCTGGTGGAGCTGGCCATGTGTGTTTGGAAGATGGCCGGAGCTGGCCATCGAGGCTTGGACTGAGGCTCTGCTGTCTCATCTGGAGTCGGAGGCATCCCCAGGTGTCAGGACCAATGGTGACCGCTAGAAAACAGCCACAGTGAAGGACAGTGGATCTCATGGTCCATAATGTCCTCTAAATGGGGAGCACGGGGTTCTGTGCTCCTCCTGACCTGTGGCCTGAGAACAGTGTCCTCCCAGGAGATGTGATCTTTGAAAAACAGTAAGTGCTCAGTGCACTTTGGGTCACCGGAGCAAAGCAGCACCCTGTGGAGATGCTTGCTGGTCTGGGGGACCCTGAGGAGTCCCCAGGCAGTTCCTTTTGCCTTTGTAGTTCTGTGACTGGCCACTCCGCCCTGCAAGGGAGTCAGAAGGAAGACTTCACAGATCGAGGAACCACACTGCTTCTCAGTAGGATTCCACAGGGCCTGGATCCATTTGTGAAACCCATCTGTGGTGTGATTGTGAGGTGACAGGATGGTGGCAGGGAGTTTCATCACTTGCCAGTCACCTGCAGGACAGCTGAGAATGCTGGGACGGCTTGGATCACATTGCCAGGCCTTGGGCCTGGAGGTTGTTCAAGTGCAGACTCTGGGGTGTGGCTTAGTCTTGTTAACTTGCGCTTATCTCATGGCAGGTCCCTGTGGGGGCCAGGTGACCGTGGGCCTGATTCTGAAACAGGAAACTTCCGCTCAGGCAGGCTTTTTGTTTGGAGGCATCACTAAAAGGTTTCAGCCATGACGCCTCTGGTGGCAGCAGAAACTGCTGACATTGTCGGCTCTCCGTGGACTGCTGATGAAGTAGTTTGGTGGTCAGTTTGTTGTCCATGGACGGAACCTTTTCATCTTTTGAGTACCGTCCTCTGCATCTCTTCCCCCACCTCCTCTGGATTGCTTTAAAGTTCAGCAGATTGAGGTTCCCTTGGTACGCCAGCTTTTGTACCTCGAAGGTAAATTTCAGTGGTATGATGTCTCACCTTTTTAGTTATTTTATACTTTGTGGTTAAAAAGACACCGAAAGAGAACACCAGGTTCATACATTCTTGTGTCTTCCCCAGACTTTTCTTTTAAAAAAAATTCAAATAGGTCAGAGCTTCCTGGTAGAGGGACCTACCTGCCTTCCTATGAAGAGCTATACATTTGAATTTCAAAGGTTTGTGTGAATGGGGCATGGCAAGTAACTTGGAATTCAGTCTCGAAGTTGGTCAGTTCCCTGCCCCCAACCCCAGTAAGATTGTCATCCTTAGTCTGCCTCTGTAACCGTGGTGTGACGTTACCTGTTCTTTAGTGAAAGACCACCGTTCTGTAAGGACTTCTGGCATTTACCGACCTTGGTCCAGAGATGTTCAGACATTGACTGGCATATGTAGGTAGACTGAAAATCGTGGGTTTGACTTAGAGATTGCATTGTAGCAGTCTGTGTTGTAGATTGTCGAGTGTCATGTACTTGATTTTAAAATGCCCCTGCAGAACGGTACTGAATTTGGTCCCCAGAACCTGTATGGTGTAGTGGTATGTGCTTGTAACCCCAGCACTAGGGAGGCAGAGATGGGTACACCCCTGGGGCTTCCTGCCCAGCCAGCCTAGTTTACTTGACAAGATCCTGTCTCATAAACAAGGTCGGCAGCAAGGAGGAAGACACCAAGAATTGACCTTTGGCCTTCACCCACGTTCCTGCACACACACACACACACACACACACACACACACACACGAACAACGCATACACATAGTATAAAGCTGGGGTTCATTCTCCAGCGGGCACAGCAGGGTGTGGTGGTGCACAAAAACATTGAGTTCTAGGCAGGATCCTGTGGGAAACAAAGTTAGTTGTTGGCTTGCTTCGGATCAAAAAGAATGACCAGAAACAGTGAGGGAACATGGTGACACAGTTGAGAGGCGCCTCAAGAGTCTGAGGAATTTATTTAAGAATAGAATGAAGAGCGTTATAGTGATTTAGTTACAGGTCACTTTAAAGCATTGGGAAAAAACCAAAACACCGGTAATTCCCTAAGCATTCCACCACGGGAAATGGCTAATGTGAGACGCAGGCCTGTGGTGAAAAGGAGCGGGAGACGACTGTTCAGCGACTACTGTGGGGCTGGAGAGGGAGAAGCTGAGGGCGAAATGCCTCCGATAGGAAAACCTGTGTTCGCATTCCCCGCCCCTCCCCCACTCCCCCACACACTTGTAGAAAAGGGGCCGGGAGGAAATAGACCCTAACTGTTAGCAGTGGTGGTCACAGGAAGGTTGGATTCTTTTACAGTTTCAAGAACAAAGGCAGATTATTTCATCACAAAAGCAAATTAGAAAATGAACTTAAACAAGACAAAACAGCAATATCAACAACAGTGCCCCTCAAGCTCCCTGTGAGGCGAGCAGGAAGGTAGTAAGGAAGTTAGGCAGCCCCGACCAGCTGAGGTTTGTGCTGGGGCCATCTGAATGAGTTGCTGATCTTCAAAGCCAGGGCTGAGGGTGTCTCATGGTGTTGGAATGCTGGTGATCACAGGAAGTGGTGACAAGCCCTTTGTTATATAAGCCTACCAGACTTGCTCATCCATGCTAGCCCTCGGTGCTGGATGTGACCGACATCTGTCTGTATCTGTCTGTATTGGCGGCCACAGCCCGTGCTTAGCACTGTATGGGAAATGCACTGTCAGGCCCTGGAAGGTGAAGTTCACACCCTCTCTTCCTTAGCTCCCTCAGGACCAGCAGGCCACGGGAGGAGGGGAGCTCTGCAGAGGGAGGGCCTGACTGGCTGTATTCCTGACCCAGGAAGGGGTGGGGATTTTCTTGGCTACCTGCCAGAGCAAGACCCTGCTTTTTCATCTCTTCTCTAGTCCTGTCTGTCTGTCTGTCTGTGACATCTGTGAACACTTGGTGGAATGTTGCAGCTCTAGAGTCGGGCAGCAGCACAGGGCAGGTGCCTAATGAAGGCTCAGAGTTTGCTGCAGGTGTGTCTCCACTGGTAGACGAGGAGTCCTGAGTCTCAGGGACGAGACAGTTCAGCTCGTGTCTCGGGGTTTGGTTTGGTTTTGTTGTTGTGTCTTTTTGTTTTTGTTTTTTTGTTTTGTTTTAGTGGCTTTCTGTGGTCTCCAGGGCATGCTGTACTCTGTCCCATGAGCTAGGTCCCTGCACTGCCCCATTGTGATCCATATGGATGTGAAAGGAATGTACCAACCATTTTTTTCTTCTAAGGGAGGTGTCCTGGAGGTCAAGGGCCATGCCCGAGGCCTGCCAGGCTTCCCTGTTTTTATTGACATTCCTGTGTCATCTGGACCCCGGGGATTGGGCTCCTTGAGAACACATACTTATTTTTCATTGACCCCTCACAGCTGGCACAGAACCTGGAACGTTGAAGCCACTTGGGTGAGTTGAACTTTCAGCGTCCAGGACCAGTTGCCTTGGCAGGTCCCATCCTGTCTGAGTCACTGGGCCTGCATTTGTGAAATGGCCAGGTGTTACTCTTGTTCAGAAGTCTTTCCCCAAAGGCTTCAGCCATCTCCAGACCACAGGTTCCCATGGAATGCAGCAAGAGGGACTCAGAAACCACAGTGAGTGAGGGTTTCTTACTGTCAGGCCAAGGCCCAGTCATCAGATGACTGTTGTCCGCAGTTAAGGAGACACAAGAAGTCCCATCTCACAGCCTCATAAGGAAGCCACGTTTCTCACTATGGTTTCCAGTCCTCCTGTGTGGATGGCACTCCGCCTGCTCTTGGAAGGCCTGTATGTTCATTCTTTGGTTGATCACCCACCTTTTCACCTGAATGGCTTGAAAAAGCCTTAGGCAGTTAATATCTAAAACTGCAGAGGGTGAAAAATTTACCAGGACAAGAGCTTCAAAGAAATGTGGGGCCTCCGTGGGGAATTGCTCGGATAAGAGGGACCAACAGGGTGTTTAGGCATGAGTCTGTTGTTGCCGCAAGGGTGACGACACGTTGTTGGCCTGTGTTAGTTTTTCATTTGTACAACACAGGGGTCAGCAGACTTTCTGTACAAAGCATGTAACGATGAAGACTTTTAGGCTTTTAGACTTCTGGCAACCCGGTCTACTCAGCTCTGCCCTAACGGTGCAGAAGGGGCAGAAGGGGCTGCGGGCAGTAAGTAAATGAATAGGTGGGCTCCTGTAACCCACTGCTGACACAAACAGAAGAGTTGCCCCTCTTCCTAATCAAGGCCCATATTGATTTGTTCTTGCTGGGTCTTATCCAAGCTCATTTTGACCTCCTGAGTTCATGGAGAACCCCACCCACTCCACCCCCTTAGCTCCTTGCAAGCCACCTCTGGCCGGCCCAGGCATGCAGAAGGTCTTTGATCTCTCCTGAGTTGCACCTAAGTTACCCACATTCTCATGTCAAAAATACATTTAAAAAAACCAAAAAACTACCATCTTTTGGTCTTCTAGCTACTCTGTTGACCTGGGTAAGATCTCTCATCATATAGTCTGATTGATGCATTGTAAAGGGTAAAGAAATGGACATATTAACAGATGGTTTATTGTTATGGTTTTGTTAAATGGTGTCAGAAGAAAAGCTCTATAACTGATAACCCTTGTTGCTTTCATAAAAAAATTCACTATTAGCTGGGCAGTTGGTGGTGCATGACTTTAATCCCTAGCCTTTGGGAGGCAGAGGCAGGCGGATCTTCTGAGTTTGAGGACAGCGAGGGCTACACAGAGAAACCCTGTCTTGAGAAACAAAACAAAACAACAACAAAAAAACCCCCAATCAAATCCTATTAGTATGCACAAATGTGCACATGTGTTCATGCATGCAGGTGCATGCAACATGCCATGGCGCACACGTGGGAGTAAAAGGACGATTTTCAGGACTTGGTTCTCTCTCCTTCCATTGTGGGATCCAGGAATTGAATTCGGGTCATCAGGCTTTCCCAACAAAGTACCCTACCCATTGAGCCATCTTGTTGATGTTTCTGGTCAGACTGTCTGTCTTCTGAACGTGGCTGTAGATAATGTCATTGCTTAAACTTCTCCATGACTTCTGTGCTACGTCCAGCCTCCTAGTGTGACATCGCATGCCCTTTGCCTCTTAGAAAGGCTTCCTGTTGCCTCATCGCCCCCGGGCCAGCCAGCTAGAAACCTCTTGCCTTGCCTAGAGTTGCAGCTCTCACCTGCATGCCTCCGAATCACAGTCCCCCTTATCCTGCCATGTCCACTCAACTGCCGGGCCACCCACTCTCCTTCTCCTTCCCTTTCTCTGTGCGGGCATCTGCAGCCCTGGTAGGAGAGGGGTCACAGCGTGTCTATTGTCACTGCTGGGTTTTCTGGAAAGAGGCAGTGAGAGCTCCACACCTCATACAAGGTGACCCCCAGAGTGGACATAGGGCTACTTGTCAGTTAACGTCTTCAGACTCTGTGTGCTCTGTCATTTTGACAGTGCTCAGGGTCCTGTGGAGGAGCCAAGACACGCCCCGTTGTAAGCACCTGTGGCTCAGCAGGCGGGGTAGCCGGCTTGAGCTGGCTGCTTTTCTGGTACGGCGCAGAGACTTTTGGGTGACGGCGCAGAGACTTTTGGGTGAGTGTGTCAGGTAGGCATCTGTGGAAAGCAGCTTTCTTTCTTCTTCAGCTGCCGATCACTGAGTAACCCTGAATGGGGGACAAAGCATTTTCTAGGGACTGGGCTGTGGTCTGCTCAGAGTTCCAAGTGGGTGGGACAGACGGGCCCTTCAGTTGTTCTAGCGTAGTGCCCAGCACGTCAGGTATTCAACAAATATTTTGTGAATGAACTAAGCTAAATAGAGATTTTTCCCCCCCTTTGGAGGTGGGGGTTTCCTTTGTTGTGGTCAGATTGAAGGGCCGCAAATGTCACAGTATGTTGTTAATTGAGCCTTTGCCACGAAGGCAGTGGGGACTCAAGAACTGGTTTGTGCAGGGAGGGACTTCATAATGCAACATGTGTTGCTCTCAGCCCATTATTTGCCCTTTCCGGTGTGACTGAGTTGCCAGATAATGAGGCGTTGGACTACATAAAGTGCTTCCTTGTGCTGGAGAGAGGCTGGGCCAGTCCTGAAGCCAGTTGGCCACCAGCCTCCTCCCTGTAATTTATGTGCAGTGGCAGGTTAGAGTGGACCGCCCTGGCAGAGCCAGGCCCCACCTCTGCTGGCTCCCACTCAGTTTGCTGGCTCCAGGCCTGTGCTTCTGAGTTTTCCTTGCTATCCATGCACTCTGGAGGGTTGAAGCCAGTGCCGGCTCTTCCCAGGACTGGCCTGCACAGTTCCTGTGACGTGGGGGGCGGGTACCACTGACCCTTGGTTTCTTTTCCTCCAGAAACCTGTTCCTCAGCTTGGGCCCAGGCTTGGTGACCTCAGGCTTTTCCCAACTAAACATAATGGTTTGCTCTTTTCAGTCCCGGGATCTAAGTATGAGGGGACGTCACTGGGGGAGGAGGTAAGCAGCTCATCTGCTTTGGTGCTGATGTAGAGGACAGGAACAGACCATGTGGGCCAGGCAGAGAGAAGATGGAGGCAGGGGGTGGTGTGGGGCCAAGGGAAATGGAGTGTTAGATGGAAATCCAGGCTGGGAATTGGGCTGGGGTAGGCAGCCCTTGGAAGAAGTGGGGTAGTTACAGTCTGACCCTGGAAAGTGACTGGGGAAGAATAAAAGTATGTCGGGCACAGGACACAGCCTGCCACAGTCATGGATTTTGGCAAAAACAGATTGAGTCTGGGGCCTGGCTGGAGGAGCATATGAGTGGCTTCTAGAGCTGGTCAGCCTTGTAAGAAATGGGTGTGAGTGGCCCGTCCCTGCAGGGACTAGAGGAAAACCCAGGGCTGAGGGCATTTGGTAAGTGCTAGCGGGAATTCAGCTACTGAGGTAGGTCCAGCAGTTGTGCTTGGCCAGGCTGGGATTGGGCCCCTGTTGTTCCTGCTGCTGCCATACTGGTTTTCTGGCTTGGCCTTCCAAGAGCCCTCATGAGTGAACTCTGAGGGAAGTTGACGTGTGGGCAGAATGGAGATGGCTCTCCTGCGGAGGCAGGGCCCGCTGGCCCCAGGTGGGCACCCCAGGTGGGCACTTTACGCTTGCCCTGAGCCAGCAGTTCCACACCGCCCCAGAAGGCAGGGGGGGACCTCCTCCCTCCCCCACCCATTTGTTTTACGGACAAAGAAGTGATGGTTCAGGTCACCCCAAAGTCAGGGAGGCTCCAAGCAGGGCTGCGGCTACCCCTCATCCCCCCAGCATGTTATCATTTTGCACTGCCCCTCGGTGATTAAGAGGGCGTGTGTACACTTTGGAGGTAAGGTTTGTAATTAAAGGACAACTGAAGACAGTGAGTGATAATCTGGATTCTACTCCCTCCCCTTTTAATATAGGGTCTCATGTAACACAGGTCTGCCTGCAACTTGATGTATAGCTAAGAATGACCTTGAACACCTAACTAGTCTGTCTCCGCCACAGGGTCACAGTTGTGCATCTCTAGGCCCGGTTTATGCAGAACCTAGGGATAGGCATAAACAAGCTAGGCGTACACTCCACCACTGAGCCACGTCCCCAGCCCCACGACTGGATTTTCTAAAACATCCTGAGCCTGCCTGGCCCTGTGCGAAGAGCGTTCCTTCATTCTTGTGACATCCTTTGTAGGCAGGTAATTGTGTTTTCCTCATGAGACCCAAACACGAAGGTTTAAGGAACTTGCGCAGACATCTTGCTCAGGGACAGACGCATGTCTGGTTCTTCCCCAGGGCCTGAGCTCTTTCCCCCGATGCTCCAGTGTCTGCGAGCCTGGTGCCCGCACAGCCTCTCGTCAGCCTTGCTGCGCCTCGTATGCTTTATAATTAGAACAGACTGCAGCTCTGCTCGTGACATCACTGTGAGATTAATATTCAGAAACTCAGGAGGAAATTGAAGAGGAGAAGGCAGGGACTGAGGTGCTGTGTACCAGAGCTCAAGGCCTAATTAGAAGGAGTGCATGAAAGCTGACTTTGACTGACTTTGGTCATTTAAAGGCTCCCACTGTAGGTGTGTCTGCTTCTGCTAGTGCTTTCTGAGTTTGGTCCTGCCCATGCCATGAAGTCTTTATCGAGGACAGTGCAGATCGAATCCCTCTCATAAAAGCACAACACTGTAGCAGTCACGAGGCTTCCCAAGAGCTTCCCTCGCCTTGGACTATCAGGCAGTTCCTTTAATCTGGCTTTCAAGGCCCATGCCTCCCAACACGATGGTCTCTTTCTTTCTGCCTCACTGAAGAACAACTCTCCGAATTAATGGATTTTGGCCTCTCTGCCTGTGCCCATTCTGGACCGAGGCTGGCCTGTCCTCCCAGCTGCCTCCTGCTCCTCACGCCAGGCCCCTTAGTAGCCCTGACTCCCCTCACCCTCTCACATTTGTGGACTGTGCCTGGGAGGGAACCTTGCTGGTGACTCTAGACCTATGCTGTGCCTGTGCCTTAACAGGCTTATAATGCCTGTTCAGCTGCTTCCTAGTTCTGCACTCAACAGTGTGGGCTGGTTCTGGGCATAGTACCTAGAGTGAACCGACTGGCAAGAAGTCAAAGAAAGGTTCTCTGCTAGGAAAGAGGACTGCGTCGTAGGTCTGAGGACTTGTTTCAGTTTCTGCAAAGAACAAAGGCTGGCTGTTTGGAGACTGTACTTTTTCATTTAAAGAAAAGCGACCTTAGGCAAAAACAGATGCCCTCCCCTAGGTACCAAGTTCCCCGAAGCTACCTCCTTGCTGAGAACCCCAGGACAGTATTTTCTACCTGCCTGTTTCCTCTCCACAGGTTGACTGTGGGCCCTTGCTTCAGCTCTTGCCACTGTATCTGTCTAAAACCCTAGAAAGAAAGACATGGTGGCATGCACGTTTGTGATCCCAGTGCTAGGAGGTGGAGACCCAGAGGATGCCTAGAGCTCACTGGCTTGCCTAATCAGCGAGCTAAAAATAAGCCCTAAAAGCCCTGGTATGTAGGGTCCTAGAGCCTGTAATAAACTCTCAGGCCTCACAAACTGGTTTCTTTACTTCCATCCAGAAGACACTTAGTGCTGCCTGCTAGAGGGAGCAGCCTGAGCCATCTCCTCCAGGGAGGCCTTGGACAGCCCAGCATTGATGTTTGGCATTGGGTCTACCCAGGCACAGCCTGTAGGTTGGTCCCACGTCCCCTCTGCATCCCATCCTGTGCCTCGGAGTGCACAGGCGAGGAGCCTGGCTTTATTGGTTCCAGCTGATCCTTGTGAGATCACTTTGCACACATGGTCCCAATTCCTCCTCTCGGCGTCCTCAGTGGACGTCACCTGTTTTACCATGAGGCAGCTGAGACTTGCCTAGATTAGACACATTCCAGCTGGTGGCTCTGGTGGGACCATAAGAAGCCTTAAGCCTTACCTCATCTAGACTTGTGTTTTTCTTTGTACCTCTGTCAGCCTGGTTGCCCCTCCCCCAGAGCCGGGTGGGGGTGGGGGCGCTGAGGAAGTGGCCTTTCCCTGCAACCAGGGTCTGTGCACCCCATGGTGGGACGGCCCGTGCAATTCTGAGAAGTGTAACAAGGCTTGTCCTTTGAGGATAGCCATGCTGTGAGAATTAGGCCTCTGTGAACTCCCAAGCTCTGAAATGTGGCCCTCGTCCCAAGCTGTGATCCTATCTCAGATAAAGCTGTGGCCTTGGGATTTGTGGAGCACAGAGCCTGGGCTGCCAGGCACCCGTCAAGACGGCTCAGAGGAATCTTCCTCTCACCCTCAGTACTGACTTTTCCTGGAGAGGCCTTATTGCCTTCTGGTTGTGTGCAGCCACTCCCCCAAGAAGTCAAGGGCAGCAGAACCAGGAAGGACACTTGGTGGACGGACGTGGGAGGACCTGCGCCTACAGGAGGAGGCATTGCTTACATCTGAGCTGCATCTGGGCCACCTATTCACTCCATTTTTAAACTGGTTGTATGGTTAGGAGGGTCCTTCAGAAAGCTAGCCTAGTGTCACCAGGAAATAGGATGGCAGGGGGAACTTGGTGGGCAGGGTTAGCAGGTAGAAGGAGAGGGTAGTAAAACCCAGGAATCATGGGATCCATTCCCACAAGAGGTAAAGGTGTGTCTGCAGGAGTCATGATCCCCTTCCCCTTTCTTTCCATTTTTCATTCCTTTTGATCTGAAGCAGGACAGGCCAGCTGAGGACAGCAGTGCCCACCCTGCATAAAGTTTTACAAGTGACCTTCTCCTGTCCTTAGAGTTTCCCAAAGCACTGGTTTAGAAAAGCCGTTTTATCTGCTTTCTTCCGATGGGGCTGCAGGGGTGAATCAGGAAAGGGCTGGGATTGTTAAGGGTTTCAGTCTGTTGCAGGGGCAGTGTTGGAGGTTGGAAGGCCAGATAGCAGTCTCTGATAGAGAACCTAAGAATGTTTCTTGCCATCCTGGGAGCATGCTGCCTGTTCACCGTTTGCGAGGAAAGAGAAGTCTGGGATGGACCCTCTCCTTAGCTGTGATGTCCTGGGCGCCAACCGTCCGCCACCCACGCCTGATAAGCTCTGTGCTCTCCACAGCTGCCAGTCTAGCTCAGAAGTTCCCATCCCTCACTTCCTCAGCCTCCCATCCTGCCCATCCCATCCCTGCCTTTGTTCTGTCTTAGCAGACATCTCCCTCTAAGTCCTATCTGTCCTTTCCCACCCCTCCTTGTCACTTTCCAGCCACCTCCCGGGTGGGTAGCCTTGGTCTCTGGCCTTCCCATGCCCAGGTCAGTCACAGGTTGGCAGGGGCTGGCTATTAAATTATGGAGTGGGTAACAGTGGGGACAGAGACCCCTATGTCAAAAGTCAGGCAGTAGACTGAGGCAAGAAGGAATCTTAAGGGTGAGGTGGGCCTGCTGCTTTTCTCTGTGACCCTGGGTTTGATTCTTAGCCTCTCTGAGCCCATTTCCTTTCTTGCAGAACTCAATTTTCCATATTCTCTCTGTCAGGCCCTGCATTAGATACAGACAGATCATAAAGATGAATGGACTCTGGAATATCCACTTTAAGGACTCTTAATGAGCAAGGTGACTCAGTGGGGCTTTGGGAAAGAGCAGCAGCACATAGCACTTAGACATAGAAATGACTTCAGTGCTCAGTGGTATACACGTGAGAAGCGTTCGATCCTGGGTCTTGCTGGACCATTGCTTTTTGGTATAACAAGGTCTGCCTGTTGGCACTCAAGCCTGGAGGTCCCCTCAAGTAGTGTATCCTTGTGTGCACACCCTGCCCTGTAGCCATTAGCCTCTGGCAAGTAGAACACCCAGGCCAAGGCCTGCATCTCTGAGACTGGAGTTGGGCAACACAAGGCAAACAGCCTGGCTCTGGCTGTAGAGAAGGAAGAGGGTTCTGGCAGCTGTACAGAGTTTTCTAAACGTAGTTTATTTGGTTCTTTAAAAACACATAGAGCTTGTTGGGAGTTGGTGACAGTACAGCCAGACTTTTTTTAAAAAAAAATTCTGTTAGCACGTGACAGTGTGGAAGATCACTTTGGAGGCACCTTGTGTCACTTGTGGCTTATGAGCCCTTGTCTGTCCCCTGGCTAGCCTGTGATCTCCTGCGGACCCACAGTTGTGTCCCATTCTGCTTTGTGTCTAGAGCCCAGCGTGGGCCCTGCCCTAGGGAGGCCTGTGGAGTAGCAGATGGCACTCTGGGTTCACCTCTGTGTGTGCTGGAGGGGGTCACGGACTCTGGAGTGATCACAGCCCCAGTCAAGCCCTTACTGTTGCCTAGCACTGAAGCAGGGCATCTTCTTATTCTGGCTTGGTGGGTGAAGAAACTGAGGCCCTGAGAGATTACAGTGATCTTCTCAAGGTGGTGCAGCAAGGACTTGAACTTAGAGATCACATCTTCAGTGATCTGCTGTGGGGACCAGGTGGATGCTGAACGAGTCCTGACCGTGTGGTAATATGGCAGGCAGTCCAAGTGAGTCCGGCATGGACAGAAAGCCATTGGAAGAAGCTGGAGGCTGGGCGTGAGTGGGATGGGGTGGCACGAGGGGAATACTGTTCCTGGGCCCCTGGAAGAGGACACTTCCAAATTGCACTGGTCCCTTAGCAGTTGGTACATAATACAACCTAACAGAGTCCTGGGAGCTGACTTTCTCCTGTTCAGCAGGCTTTTGGCCTCTTGTTTGAGCCCATTGGCAGATGCCATGAGGATTCGGGGTTTGTTTGCAGGGTAGGGTTTGACCTGGCTGGGATAGTGGGCGGTGCTGGTTTTCCTGTCCCTGAGCTGTGGGTTCCTATTACCCTCTCTAGTAGGTCTGTTCCTCCATCCTGGAATCAGTGGAGTCAGGCCCTTCAGCCATGATAGAGCCTCCTCAAGAGTAGGACACCAGGGTTTTCCTGTCTGCTGGAACTCCTTGCTCTGCAGACATTGAGGTCATTACTCTTAAGAGACCATCAGGCCAAGCTCTTGCAACATTTCCAAGGCCCTGGGGGTTCCTTGGGCTGAGTCCTGTGTGGGCAGAGCTCTGGGCAGGCAGCGCAGCACGTTTTGGCAGGTCTCTGGTGGTGTCATTGGAGAAAAGCTTCCTAAGGCCGTGTGCTCATTAGCACTGCAGAGACCTGGCTTTTACAGCCGCCTTTTGTTCCTCCCAGATGCTAATAAACAGTTACAAACTGGTTAAATGCCGCTTCTGGAAAGAAAGAGGGATGTTTGGGAGAATTCTGTTCCCATGGTATTTCTAGGTCATCGAGGTTTAGTCTGGGACAGGGGATTGTCTTCTGTATTGGGGTGGGGTGGACCAAACATGGCTGGTGTTTTTTCTGGGGTCCTCAGCTTCCTGGGGTGAAGGGACCCCAGGGCCAGAAGGCTCTCATTTCAAGCACAGCTGCATCTGCCCCGTACAAGGAGAAGGTTTGGGCTGCCATTCTGCAAGCTCAGATTCCCTGCCTCTTGACTCAGCGTGGGACCTTGAGCAAATCACTTCTCCTGTGTTTGTGAAGTCATGGGATTAATAGTGAGGTGTTGGCACACATCTGTTACTACTGGGGATTCTCAGTCTTGGGTGTTTGTGCCAAAGCTCCCAGAGAGCTTTTAGAAAACATGGGCACCAGGTCCTTCCTGGTAGCAGTTCAGACAGAATATCTGGTGGAAAACTTGAGGGAATAGTGAGGTTGTGCTAAACCAACATTAGATTGGACCAGGATTAGGTCAAACCTGGGGTTGCTTCTGTCCCTATTTTATGGGGTTCTGTTGTGTGTAGTTACTTTCATTTGACTAAGAACTTGAGGTTAGAAGAATGTATGGGAACCTCACATTTTTAATACCCCCCAGGAAGCCCAAAGCTTTACCTTTCTTCAGAGAACAGGTTTGGTTACTTCCTAGGTCCATCCCTCCTGAAGGGAGAAACTGAGCTGTCTGGTTTCTCTGTGTACCGTGGACATCATAAAATCCTAGATTTGAGTGCGATTATGCCTCTTCCACATCACCCAACCTTTCCCATGCTGCTAGGACCCTCCCTGAAACTACCCCTAGGGACACTGGGTGTAGTCCCATGCCCTTCATCTCCTCTTAACCTGGAACAGCCATCTTGTCCCCAGTACCATGCTCTGCAGAGCTGTGGAAATCTCAAGAAGCGCATAGAGTTTCCATTGACAGAAGATAGCAGTACAGGTGTTTCTGTGAGCCAGTCCTGGCCACTCTCTGCTTGGAGTCCTCTGTGGCAGAGAGCATCCTGTTCTGTGTGGAACAGCTGTCACTGAAATTAAGTCAAAATATTTCTCATAACTTCGGCTTATTGGTGCTCACACTACCCTTCCTGACCCCACAGAACATTCTTAGTCCTGTTATCGGGATTAGCTACTCATCCGGCAACCCGCACGCATGAAGGTCCTCTCAGAACGCATTCCTTGGTTCCTCCTCCACCGATGCCAGTGAGACAGAATCCAGAGGCCATATTATTGTGATGGCTCCCGAAAGAGTGGGATCCAGAGTAGAGAGTGCTGCTTCCAGAGACCAACCCCCCCCCAACCCCCAATTCAATTCTGTACACAGAATGGAGGAGGATACTTCCTTGTGGGTAGAAGTCCCCAACTGAGCACAGCCTGAGTGAGATTAGGTCAGCTTTGGAGCATGTATGTCTGTTAGACCACATGTGTGCAATCTCAGGAAGCCAAGACACCAGGTGTGGCACACATGTCCACCGAAGGGCCCTAGGTCCTCCTGGCTTGCTACCAGGACAGGGATGAGTATTTGACTCCCTCCCTCATAGCAGATGGGGAGTGTGGCCATGAGAGAGCTTCCTGGGCCTTGGTTTTATGACATCATTGGGAACAAGGTTAATATTTAATGGTGAAGGGTGAGCCCTGTTATTACTGGAGCTCATTCAGCAGCAGCAGCAGCAGCAGAACTTGTTCTGCCTGTTAGTGTCATGGTGTCCTGAATGGAGATGATGAATGGCAATCCAGTTTTCTCTTCCAGCCGGAACTCCTGCTCCCTAAGCGCAGGAGGGTTGTCTGGACTTTACAGTGATTCTTCCGTGGGAAAAAGGCCCTTCCCGCTTCCTCAGTAAGCAAGCCCACCCAAGACGGTCCATGGGCTCGGAGGCTCCGCTGTGATTAAGAATTTGGGGCTCTCTGTTGGTCTCACTGCTTGGAGGGTGGCTGATAAAAGTGTGCAGAGAGATTTGTCACTGAGCCACTCTGTTGGCTGATCACCTCCAAAATGGCTGATGTATCTACAAGAAGACCTGTGGGTATTCCAGGCCCCCTCATCATTTCCAGTAAATGGGCGAGCAGGATGTTGGGGCTCATTCAGCTCTCTGGAGAGGACGGCTTTGAGTCATTGCTTGGCCCTCACAGGCCCACGCCTCCCTCCTAACTCCCACTGGCCTGGCACCTTTTGAATCTAATAGTCTCCACTACAAATATGGTTTCTTGACTTTTTAACCCAGCCAGGTTCAACTCTTAGCTCCAAGAAAAGTGAATTGACTCTACTGTGCTGTTCCGTTTTCTTGGTAGCTGTAATTAGAAAACGTAGCATCTTGCCCCTTTTATCAAAAACACGGAATACCAAAAGCTAGTGTGTTCGCTGGGTGCCTGCCACTTCATTAGAATACCTTCTCAGCAAGCTGGCCAGGGCCGAGGATGCCCTGAGTGATTGTGTAAGGAGTGAATGCTATCCGCTGCAGAGCAGCTCACTGTGTCTCATGCCTGGGACTTGACCTGACTTGGCAGCCAAGGAATGAAGGAAGAGTAGACACATGTGTAGAAAAGCTGCGAGCAGGTGGCCATACTGGCCCTGGGCGAGTAGCACCAACCCCACAACAGGAACCTCCTCAGTGCTTTTATTTTATACAGCACTGGGGGAGGGCTTAGCCCCACACTGTCAGTATTAGTGCTCGAACCAGAGGAGAGCTTTGCCCTTCTGCTCTGTACAAGGAAGGCTTGGCTGTTTCCCCGGTCTGAGGCATTGGGTGTGGCTGTGTGTCTCAAACATACATACCCACTCAGGACTTTATCCTCTGTACTTAGCTCACTGGGGTTTCCTCAGCTTCTCACACAGGGAGGGAGGCAAGTTCCTGGTTTCCTTCTGGTTCTCACTCCCTCCTCTGTTCAGAGGACGATCTATGTGGAAAGGTTTGGGGATCAGACGAGGAGGTCCAGTGGGCTCTTTCAGGAGATAACAGTGGTAGCATTCATTGCCTCTAAGGATGAAGACTCTGTCAGTGTACTGCTTTGGGTGGGGCCATGGGGTTCCTAGGCAGGAGGAGCCTACTGTGGAGATGGAGGGAGGTGAGAGCCAGCAGCCTGTTAGCACAGGCCACAGGAGGAAGGAAGTCCTGCTTCCCCAGGTGTGACCCCGGCAGGTGGCAGGTGTGTGAAGTAAGTCCCAAGGGCTGCAGTCTGAGGAAGAGAGACTTCCAGTACTGGCTGACTAGGGAGTGTTAGGGCCGCCCTTGCCTAGGGTTGGCACATCTGAGCCAAATTGGCAAAGCTTCCTCCTCTTCCTGTCAAACCTTCCTTTGGAGATTTCCTGTTGCTGGGAAAAAGTGGGTGGCATGGGAGAGCCAGCACTGGGGATGACGCATTGGCTCAGAGGTTAGGTTGGTAAACTAAGATGGTATCGGACACCCAGAGACAAGAGCCCGGCCCTTGCGGTATGTGCTCCCTCAACAATACCCCTGTGGCTGCTTCCCATCCTCTTTGTGCCTTCAAGGTCTGGCCTGAGGTTCCTGTGTCCTCGCTCTAGTGGTTTAAGGTTTCCAGGACTCGAACCCTGTGAATCAAGCCTGGTCTCAGCAGAGAGGAAGCAGGTGTTGGACCGGGGACATCTTAGGATAGTCACCTGATCAACAAGATGCCATCCCTTCCTCAGCTTCCAATTTACCTAGCAAGACCACTTTAAAAGACTGCAGTTTTTTTTTTTTTTAATTGATAAGTCTGGTATTCAGTTCAGCCTACCTTTGCCTCTCTTTAAGGATGAGATGTTTCCTGTGGCTGGTGAATTATGACTTGTTTGGAAGGAGATTTTACGATGTGCATTAATAAATACGAGCTGTTCTGGGCCTGACTCGTGGAGCTCCTTTCTGAACATTGTGATAGTGTTTTCTAGAGACGGTTCAGGGGTAGTCCCCTGGGGAGAGGACTGGCCCAGGCCAGGACCTTAGGCAGTCACACACACGCACCATCCCTGTGGAATCCACACAGGTGATGGCTTTGCTACGATGCTTCCCAAAGGCTTGCTGCTGTTAGTGGAACCACAGAAATGAAAAGTTGGGGGGACTTGGCTTTGATTTGTGTTTTGGTTTTGTTCCTTTTTAAATGACATCAGTTTCCACTGATGGGGAAACTGAGGCACTGGGTGTGTAATTAGCAAATGCTGCCAAGCTGGGGAGGAGAGGTCATTAGGAATTTGAGCCTCCCTCAGTGGTGGTAACACACACATTTAATCCCAGCACTTGGGAGATAGGTGGATCTCTGTAAGTTCGAGGACAGCCTTGGTCTACACAGTTAAGTTCCCGGACAGCAAGGGCTACACAGAGAAACCTTGTCTCAAAAACAAACAACAAAAAGCCTCAAGTGCTCTGTGGGAACTTCTGGGTATGGTAGCCAGTCAGAGCCACCAACATTGTTTGCAGGGCCACCGTCTCCCAAAATAATGTAGATCACATCATTAAAAAATTATTGAGCGCTGGGAATATAGCTGAGATATATCTCATGGTCAACACTTTGGAGGCCCTGGGTTCAATCCTTTACACTAGAGAAAAAGAATTTTCAAATCGGAGACAGCAAGACATTAATTCAAGCCCTGGCCTATGTGACTGCACAAGCCACATGTCATGAAGTTGACCCTGGGGACCATAAATGTCAAAATCCCTGATAAATAAAACCCTTAACCCAAGAAGCGAAGTACGTTGCGCCAGGCCTTTTAGACGCCCAAGATCCCCAAGAAAGCGTTTGCCCTGCTCCTTGTAGACCTTCTCCATGCAGCTTGAAGTCAGAAGCCAGAGGGGGTTGGGGGAGCTGTAGAGGTGAGGCCTCTGGTAGCTCTGGGGGCAGCCTGCAGTGCCTGCCCTTCTGCTCTGCCTCCCTGGGGACGACTGTCCTGCATTGTTCAGGCTTTGCAGGCCTCTAAAGGGACTGAAGAGGCCCACCAGGTCCGGTGTGATTTCTTTTTTTTTCTTTTTTTTTTTTTTGGAGAAGAAGCTTCCTACTCGAGAGAAGGTGGCTTCCAGCGAGATCAGCGTAGTAGTCTGTCTAAGATTTGCATCCAGAGGGGGAGGTTCATCGTGGAAGATTGGTCTCCTCTTTTCAAAGTGAAGAAGTAGAAATGGCGAGATCAAATATGGGAGCAGAGCAAGGGACGAGCCAACGGGGCCAGGGCCATATGCTTGGTGCCCTTCTGTTTCAGCTGAGATGAACCAACGGGGTCCAGTCAGTCTCTCTCCAGGGGTCCTTCCTGCCTCCCCTCTGGTCATTTCCACCTCTGCTTGAGGGTTCTATTGTTGCAGCCCAGTTTTTCTAGCTGCTTTCCCTTCTTGGGCTCATTTCCCTGTCTTCTTATAAGTGTCCTCTTCCACTTGAATGGCAGTCCAGATGAAAGATCTGTATCTGGGGAAGTTCACACAGACCTGTGGACTGTAAGGGAAGATGATGGCATCCCTTATGTATCCTCCAGGGCCCGTGCTGTGCCAGTATAGCACACTGAGCATTGTGTTGTCTCCTGATTCCTTTACTGGCTCCTCCACACACAGCAGGAAGGTGGCTTCCTAGAGAGTTAGGAGCGCCCAGGCTGAGAGAAGGGATGCTGCTTGCCTAGAGCCCATAGCTGGCATACCTGGAAACCGTGGTACTTGGGGCTCGGACCAGCGCCACTCGCCGTCTCTGTCAGAGTCCTGGCTCTTGCCAGCCATACCTTGCTGGAACCCTGCTGTCCACCAGGGGCTGTGCTACCGTTAGATAAGGGGCACTCTTCAGAACCTCCCTCCTAGGGGAAGTAGGGAAAGACAAGCCTATTAAAGGTTACAGACCAGAGCCTGCAGCAGAGGGAGGATTGAACAGCAGGCAGCCCAGGCCTGCGTGATGTACCCGAATTGTGCTACCAAGTGCTAAGGGCATATGAGACAGCATTTTGGGTGTTGAGACAGTTTGTTAACCTACGTGAAAAAGTTTGTTCAGGATTGGCTGTTGGTCATGACAAGAAGACTGCATTACTTTAAATCAACAGTTACTGAGCATTCACTTTTAAGCTGAACATAATTGGGAATCTCATGGTGGTGGTAGTTGTGGCTGGTGCTGTGGTCGTCAATAAAAAGAAAGTGTCTGTTGGGGGAGGGCAGCCCTTTATTGCTCTTGTGCCTAACGATGCCCTGGTCTGCCTCTGGGCTCGGAGTGGAGCTGTGCATGAATCATCCTAATGGGCCCCATTCAGAGAGAAATGACCCTTCACTCAGTACAGTTTGCTGCTGCTTATTGAAATGCACCATGTGCCCAGGAGCCGCACCAGGCCAACAGCCTCCCCCTTTCCTGGTAGCTTCACACAGAGAGGGCCTCTGGAGGGACGGGCTCTGCTTGGTGACTTCTCTCGAGGGGCCTGGTTTCTGAAGGTCCCACCTTGCACCGTGCAGGCCTTAGGCTCCCAGGCCCTGCAGCTTTGCTCTGCATACCTTCCCCTTGAACACATGGGTTACCACTTCCTGGGGCCTGCTCTTCCCACAAGAAAGCCTCACTGCAGTCCTGGTTTTCCTTGTGAGGGGAGTGGTGGTAGATGGGCCATGCCTATCAAAAACAGGGAAATGCCCCAAAAGTTGGGAAGTGTCAACTGCATTTTAGAAGTATAGACAGTTTATAGATACCCACACTAACAGATGACTTTAGCCATGTCTCTTGTCCTTCAGGGTTAGGGGTTCTGCTTTTGTCTCCCAGCTGTGTGGAAGCCTCTCTCGTTGTTCCTGGTAATATAGAGAGAGGGCCTGCTCTGGTGTTCAGGTGACCTTGGCAAAGCTGTTAGTTCTTCCCATTGTCTGCCCGTTGTATTTTTAGAAAACATGGCAGAGGGTCCTTACTTAATTCCTGCAACCTTCTTGTCCCCACATCCCTCCTCCCCAGCCTTAGCTCTGACATCACTGCTTTTGATTTTGTGGACCAGGGTATGGTGCTGCGCTTACTGCCCTATCCAACACCCCCCACTTCACACCTCACCCCTCAAGCCCGGGAGGAAGGATTGTCTGGTTGGTAGGTTGGCCCAGCATGATGGAGGCTGCTATGGAGAACAAGGGAGTGGTAGTCAGACACAACACAGACCCAACCCAGCCTAGTGTCCCGCCACCTCCCACAGGGAGCTATTTGTGCATGGTGCTCCTTGCAGGAGACGCTAAAGTGGAGGGAAGGAGGTGGGTGTGTGGCAGTGGGCTTCCAAAAAGGTGGTTATGGTGAGTTTTCTTTGAAATATTTATTGATGGTTTTTAAAGAACTATTTACAACTATAAGAATTGCAGAAATGGAGTGGTGTGGACTCAAAAGTTAGAAAAGGTATTTGGCTCCTGTCTCTGGCATTGACTTGGTTAGTTCATCCCCTCCCATGCTCAGTGGATTCCTGGCTTCCAAACTGAATGACCACCTTTCTTCAGGTAGTGGCATGTGTAAACACTGTGAGGTCTCCCTTGTGCAAGTCTTACACATGAGTCAAGAGCCAATAGATTGACTGGATCATCTCTTGTAGTGTGGGACACTGCTGGATGCTGACTGAGTCTGTCTTGAGAGAGATGTACTGGTCTCTCTGTCCAGAGATCCTGGAGGACAGTGTCCAAATAGAACCTCTCACTACTAGAGAGATGCTGACGGGCCTGTCCCTAACATGTGACAGTAAGTTTCTGGGTAAACAGGGTTGGGCCAGGCAGTGCTCCAGCTTCCTACCCAGATTAACAGCCTGGGTGGAGGGCGCTAAACAGAAAGAGTTGGGTGGGTGTGAGAGAGAAAAGGAGGGCTCCAAGTGGGCCTGACAGGAGCCGGCAGAGCCTGGCTTGGAATGTCTTTTTCCTGACAAGCTGGAACCTGCAAGTATTTAGGCAGGCAGCTGTGGCTATCCCACAGGCGGGACTAGAAAGTGGGAGGTGGGAGGGTGGCGTTGCATTCGTTCCTCTGGTCTTCTGATGTGGAACAGGTATGGACAGTCAGTAAAGGGACATCTTGGTGGAATGCCAATGAAAAGGTCACACACAGGCCCCAGGGGAGGCAGGGTTCAGCTCAGTGTAAATGGTAGATCACCTCAACAGTGGTGGCAATCCTGCATATCGGAGTCACCAAGTCTGAGCTCCTTTTGCTGGAGTTTTGGGGCCAAGCATTTGGCAGGTACCCTTCTGTGAGAAAAGGGGGACCTTGGGCTTGGTGTGCTCAAGACTGAGTCCGATCTTGAGAGGGAACAGAGAGGGAGCCTGTTCTAAGTCCGAGTTGAAGAGTGCTCACCGCCCTCTCATTTCCAGAAGCTGAGGCTGATTGCATGGATGCAGCTAATTAATCTTTCCCAAATTAATTTCCTTACTGTGTCAGAAATGATTTATTGGCGTGCCTTTACTGGGGGTTGGTCTATGCTGGTCAAAACCCCAGAGGACAGGGAGAGGCAAGTAAGGGCACTCGCTTGTATATATCTGTAGGGTGTTACAACTGGATCTGTGGACACCTCTGAGCCTTGCACACCGGCTGGTGTGGGATACACACTGCACAGACAAGGATGGGCTTGAACCTCTGGGTGTTTGCTAGGATGTAGGGAGTTGCACAGCCGGGGAAGCAAGGGTTATTCCTTGAGGCTTTCCCTTTGGGGGACTGAAAGCTATGCTATGAGAGCTGTTGTCGGTTAATTGTGGTTATTTCCTGTGTGTAATTACTGGGGCTTGAGTGAGAGGGTTGAGGGGTCCTTGAGTCTGTTTAGGTTTTGGCTTCTCTTAGGCCCGGGTCATAGTTGAGGTGTTTGCACCACAGTATTTATGGGTGCTGAGCTCACAGAAGGTGCCTCCTGCTTTGAAACAAGTACTCAGTGTTCTTCATAAATACTGACACATCCCAGAACCATCTTAGTTACTCCTTACAGTCACTGTGCCCCAGATCCCAGGGGAACTGAGAACACAGAGAAATTAAGTAGGTTGCTTAGAGCTACCCAGCGCTGGTTAGCAGAGCCTGCTCCAGAGTGCTGCTTGTCCGAACTGTCACTGCAACCATGTCCTTTGAGCAATGCCCTCCTCTCCCAGTGGTGCATCTGTCTGGATGGCCCCAGGCAGGTGCTTTTCAGCCCCGATGCCCTGGTTGGGGGCTCCAACGACAGCCCATCCATTTGATCAGCCCTTAGAGCTGGGCTGCTTATGTCTTGGGCTGCCCAAGAGACACACCAGGAGCAGTGTGTCCCGTGGCCTCCAGTTAGCTGACCTTCCGCCCAGAGCAGAAGCCCCAAAGCCCCTACCTGGACAGCAGCACAGTACAGGAGCTTCCTTCCCTGGTGTGCTTGCTCCTTTATTGCCGCACAGCTTCTCGGTCTACACAAAACCAACCACTGCTGCTTCCCCTCGGTCCTTCTCCACACTCCCCACACCTTTGTTGGTGCGGCAATAGAGCCACCATCCAGTGGCTACCAGGTCCTGTGTCACCGTGGGTCCCTAAGGGGTCTAGGCCTCCTACGGGACAGTCATGAGCCCTTTCTACAGTGTGTAATGGTCCACATGTTTGTACCCACCTTCAGGGAGCCCTTCTGGGCCCCAAGTGACAGAAAGGGTCATGGCCCTGAACTTACAGCTAGCAAGCAAGATAAAGAGTCCAAGGCCAAAATGCTTGTGGTGCCCTACCCCCACCATCCCTCAGTGAATGACAGGCCCTGCCACGCTCCACTGTGCTCTCCAGCCAAGTGAATGACCATGAAGCCGGCTCCCGGTGACTGCTCACCTTCCACCTCATCACAGCACAAAGCCTATTTTCACTATTGGTTAAAGTGGTCCTAATGGGAGAAGTCTGGGCGAGGGTCAATCTGGGCTTCACCTGTACCTATCATATATTTTGCTCATGTGTAAACACGGGAGTAGGGGTGGGGATGTTTCCCCAGTTACCTAGGGATCCCTGGCCTCAAACTGTTAATGAAGCTCAGGTGAGTCGATGAGAAACGGTCTGGCTGGGACCTTGCAGGCAGACCCAGGGGTCTACACCTGGAGTAAACAAACAAACAAAATGGCATAGCCTGGCAAGTCTGGGCCCTCATGGGGTGCCATCCCCTCAATTCCCAGAGATGGATGGGAAAGCGGCATAGAGACCACACACACACACACACACACACGCGCACACACACACACACGCACACACACACGCACACACACGCACACACGCACGCACACACACGCACACGCGCACGCACGCACACACACGCGCACACGCACGCACGCGCGCGCACACACACACACGCGCACACACACACGCACACACGCCTGCAGCTGAACTGGCACCTCTGTACCACCAGTTCCCAGAAGCAGCAGGTACCTCAGAGTGACTGGCAGGTGGGAGGTGCCTGTGGAGGAGTGGGCGTGGGCTGGCACATGTGTCCCATTCTTAGAACGTGGCAGCTGCCCTCCCCTTCTCTCTTTGGTTGGCAGATGGGACCTAGGATGTGCGCGTCTGTGTGTTGAGAGCTAGGTGGGCAAGGCCCGAGAGCACCTGGACTGGGACCCTCTGCAGTGGGAGGGGGACAGGGCAGGGGCCTGGTCTGTGAATCCTCTACTCCTGCACGGGCCATGTTGCTCTGCTGGAACCAGTTCTCGGGATTGCAGAGGATGCCCCGCCTCCTGCATCTAAAGTAGACTCATCAAAGTAGAGACCAAAGGCATGTTAGGTCAGCTCTCACTCCTACTGACCCTCAGGGTGGCAGGAGCACCACAGTTGTTTAACTTCATGAGCAGGGCTGAGAAATCCCTGGGAAAAAGTGAAATTCCAGAATAGTGACTGGAGGGGGCTGACGCTTGCTTTTGATCCCTGATAAGAATCACCTGGGTTGCTTGTTAAATACACAGGCAATTGAGGCAAGGAGTCTGTTGTCTTAACAGTCATTCCGGGCCATTTCTGTCTTAGACAGGTTTGGGAAGCTGTCTGCTGCTCCAAAAATAGCTTGTGGTAGAGTTTGCGGCACTTCTTGGGCTTGCATGTCACACAGTAAGTAATAGGTCCTTGTTTGCAACTCTGACTTCTCTCCCACACCAGCAGTCTAGGGACTAACTCTGGGCAGACCTTTTCTCCAGCTGATCAGCTCAGGGTCCTGTTTTGTTTCTCATAAATAGGTTGTGTCTAGCATCCCGTCATTGCCCTTGTCTTTCAGGGTGAGCAGCTCATGGAGAAGGCTGTTGGCACCGGGGGTTAACTTGCAGGTTATACCCCAGAGTGGAATGATATTGCCATGCTGTGAACATAGAGGTCGTGTGGGATTTCTCATCATGACGTACTTCAGTGAGCATTTCTGCCCATGTTTCCATGTGCACATTCAGGAGTAAATCCTGAGATGTAAAATTGCTGTGTCAGACTCTGGGCATTTGGGATTTCCATTGATAACTGGTGAAAGTTACTGCACTTCCGAGGAGAGGTCCCAGTTCTTCATAGAGGGGCAGCTATCTTATAAGAGCAGTGAAAACACTCACCCGGGCATGTAGAAGGGTGGCCACGTGGCCACACCCACCCTCCTCAGCACTTCCCTGGGGATGGATGGGCAGGAAGACTGCTTCCTGTCTCACAGCTAATCCCCACGGTAAACATGCAAGCCTTGACTGCTGGGAGCGACCGAGCTCTGCTTGTGTTCTGTAGAGTTGCCTGTAGGGCCAGCTCCCAGCCTGTAGGCAGCCCACAGAACCACGAGGAAGAAGAGTGTTGGAGAATGGTGGATTCTAAATCCCAGAGTGGGAGTGAGGCTCTGTGGGCCGATCCTAGGACCTCCTGCTGGATGCTTGGTGACTTGACCTGGACCTGCCTCAGAGCTGCTCCGTGGCTGATTTATGAGCCGATGAAAATCCTTTAGTCATAGGGGAGAGAGAGCCAAGGAAGAGGGGTGGCCTGGATCCCTGCCCTTTTGCTATCTCAGACCCCTTTAATGGGGGTCTTGCTTCCCACAAGGCTGCCTGTGCCATCAGGCAGCCTGCACACCAGTCTTGGCTGGTTCCCATGGTTGAACAGTTCGTTTAGACTTACAGGACTTATCTGCTAACTGGGACATCCTAAAGCAAGCAACCTCAGCAGGCCCACATTTGTGGAAAGCCACTGGTTTTATTTGAATGCGTGGCAGCAGCCTTCAGGCACAGCTCCTGCCCAGGAGCTCCGGGTAACCAGGACAGTTATGGTAGGTAAGCTGTCACACCGCCCGGTCTCTGTGGCCAGGGGGCCATGGCTGTTCACAAGGGACTCTGTCCCTCCCTACCCCACTTGGTAACACCTGGTTAAAATTTTACTTCCAACTAGGACGTGATTTTCGTAAGGTTGGACCGTTCAGTGCAGTGTTTGCCAAGTTTCAGGTTGCTTAAACTCCCATTTCCCTCCCCTCCACCAGTCTCACTTTGAAGTTCAAAAGCAAATTGATTAAATATACATTTTAGGAACCTTCCGATTTGCTTCTTAAACTAACAGAATTCTAAACTTTTTTTTTTTAAACGGAAGGATTTTCAGCTGTCAGCAGGTATAACTGGAACCACATGTCATCAGAGACCAGGGGTTTTCCTGGTTTTAGGGTTTGTGAGTTCTTATTGAAAAGGGAGCAGAGCAGGCAGCCGGGGGCCCTGACAGCCTGAGCTCAGGTCTCATTTTCATTAGAAAATATAGACAACGCCTGCTTTATAGCAGACCTCCCGGTGCTCCCATCTGAAGGTGAACAAAGATTTGGTTTCTATCCCGAAAGCCAGCTTCCATGTTTGCAGATTACAGAGCACTTCCGAGAGGGAGCAGGAATGCTGATTGCTGAATCACCTTGGAGACTGCAGCCAGGCGAGGCGCCACCTTACCGGTGACCCACAGTCTCCAGTAGAAACCCCCAAATAATTTTGTTTTCTTCCCTTTTCCACTGAAGACTAGAAGAAGATTTTCACATTGCCAAGACAGTGAGGGAGTGTGGGGGCAGTAGCTGTCACCTGCAGCAGCTAGCTATGTACTTCACCATCTCTGTTGGGATGTCTGGTCCCTTGAACTCAGAACTCTGCCCACAAGACTCACATCTGAACTGTTCTGACCCACGGTGCTTCCCGTACATGACTCATAATGTATTCTGCAGATGGTAGAGTGCAAATATCAAATGAAAGACAAAGCAAGCCCAGCTCTCCCCAGCCCCCTTCTTTCCTGGCCTGGTGTCATTTGAGCTCACTGAAAGGCACTGATTACCACGTCATCCTGTGGAGGAGCCCCTGGGACCAGAGCCTGACCTGGCTTCGTCTGCTTGATTGCTGGGTGCTCTAGGCCTGGGTCTTCTCTGATCCTGTGTTCCAGTTTAATGACCAGAGGGTGCCTGCTCTCCCTTTTCGGGCACTACATTCCAGGTAGCTGGTGCTCTCCTGTGCCACCCTGCCAGGGCCACTGACACCGCCCCCGGCTGCCATTCACCAGGCAGAGACTGGGGTCTTCTCCAGTTCCTGAGTTTACAGGCCTTGCAAATGCCTTACATTCCAGGAGCCCAGAGAGAAGAGCGGCTCCTGTGGTTTCTAATTAAACCTACAATTTAAATAACAATTCAGCAAGGGGGATGCTAACCTCTGCCTTCCCTGGGGCAGCAGCTGGGAGAATGAGGACTTATTTGCTCGTCGCTAGACACCTGACCTGAAGGGTGAGGGGGGAGGTCGATGGGAGTTTGGGGTGCGGCTGATCTGTAATAAAGGTTTGGGCTAAGAGGGCTCCTGTCCTTTTCTTCTCTGTGAGGACTAGGGAGTCAGAAACGAGAGAGGAGGCGCTGTGTTCTGCTGAAGCTTTCGACTGGAAATAGTCGTCCTTTACCAGGAAATGTGCTGCTTCTCCTGTCAGCAGTAGAATTCCAGATATGCACACTCCTCACCGAGCCTGAGACCTGCCCCATGACTCATTATTCCTCTGCTGTTAGTCAATGGGCTGGCAGAGCTCTGGCCAGCTGCCAAGTGAGAGCACCAGAATAGGCTTGAGTGAAGATGTGGGGGCACCGATGCCCACCCTGAACCTCAGTTGCCTGTCCCTTAGAGAAGGGTCTGCTGGCCCTCAGACTCCTGGCCTGTTCTGTTTCAACCCTGGCATCTGTGCATCGCCAAGTCTGGTGTTTTCATCAGGCCTGTCCAGGGCCACACTCATCTTTTATATGTGTTGATCTCACCAAATTGTTGTGTGATGACCCACAACATGATTGTGTTCCAGATTTGGAGAAAAACGGGATGCTGAACGAAACTATCCTTGTCTGAGGTCTTGGGCCTCAGCCAGCACCAAGGGCCTGCCAACATTTCTGTGCTTTCTGTGATCTCCCAACTTTCTCCCCGTTGCTCCATCCACTTAAACCTAGTAACACGACTTAAACCTAGCTCCCCACGACTCCAGGTCCTCATCTCTGCACAGTGTGTCTCCGACCTCCACTCCGCTGCTCCTCTAGTTCCCCCAGGGCGAGCTCATGTGTCCTGCTCCTCTTCCCCTCCTTGCTAGCCCAGGAGCAGTCACTGTCGGCTGTGCACAGTGGTGAAACGAAGCCAGAGATGGCCTCACGCTCTCTTCCTCCCTGCAGGTGACCATAGCTGACGACTACTCCGATCCCTTTGATGCCAGGAGCGACCTCAAGAGCAGAGCAGGAAACGGCGAGAGCGCTGGCTACATGGAGCCCTATGAAGCCCAGAGGATCATGACCGGTGAGCAGAGCCAGGGACGGAGCTTTAGTTTGCTTTCGTGGCTGTGACAGAGTACCCGAGAGTGGGCGGGTTATAACGAGTGCGGAATAGAAAGAGGTGCTTTTGTGATTCTACAGGTAGGCACAGTTAAGATCAGGCAGACTCCAGGGCCTTGTGCTACCTCATGGTGTGGCAGAAAAGAGAGCAAGCAAACCTGCAGAGAGACAAGAGGGAAGGAAGACCTTGCTTTCCCTACAGAGTAAGAACTCACCCACTTCCACAGAAAGGCATTGGTCTCTCTGTGAAGACTCCACCCCCATTGCTCAAACAAACCCCTCCCATTAAATCCCACCTCGCAACACTGCCGTGCAGAGCAGCTAGTGAACACCATACTAGTTCTAGGGGTACAGAGCATGGTCCAGCCAGAGCACACTGAGATTACAGCTCAACAAGAAGGGTCTGCTGGACATCTTGCCACCTTCTCTGTGGAAGTGTGCTTGTTTACAGTGATAGCTGAGAGTCAGTGAGCTGTTTTACCACCACTCCCATGGGTGGGTGTGTGTGTGTGCGTGTGCGTGTGTATGCATAACCTGCATGCAAAACGTATGCCACGTGCACATGTGGAGGATAGAGGGCAGATTGGCAGCAATCGATGCCGTGTGAGTCTCGTGTTTTGAACTCAGGTCATTAGGCTTTGTGGCAAGTGACCTGTGGAGTCACTTGGCTTGCCCCTTCCCCACATTTTATTGGTTTGTGTTTCACCAACATCGGAAAAAAAACTTTTAGACTAGAACACAGAGTTGACCAGAGATACCAAGAGCTAGCTAGAGTAGAGTTTGCTCAGAAACTCCTGAATGCAGAGAGGTAGGCAGAAAACCTTATTTGGAGCCATCTACCAGCTAGTGCAGAAGTGGAAACAGACTAGTTCATGCCACTTGTTAACTAGTAGAAGAGTAGAAGAAAACCTTGTTTTCACAGAAAATGATTCTGTGGCCTCTTTGCAAAGTGCCTGGTGTTTGCTGCCCCTCCTCTTCCTCACATTACCCACATCTTTTCCTTTTTTAGAATAGGGGCAGTTAAAAGGGGCAATGTCTGGTTGTGAGGATCTTGCCAGGGCTTCTTGTGACTCTTGACTTTGTGTGTACCGTCACCATGGTGATTGATAGTGTGGACATGGCCCAGGGTGGGCTGTCAGTGTCAGCACTCCAAGAAGGGACTCCGAGCCATGGACAGATCCAGAACTTGTTAGTGCTGAAGGCAGCTGTGGAACAGGGTAGCTCAGCAAGTTTAACTGTTTACACTGGGCCTCTAGCCCAGAGTGGCCCTGAACTGTGTAGATAAGGATGGTCTTGAACTTCCAGTCTTCCCGACTCTAACTTGAGTCATCACGTTCAGTTTCTGTGGAGCTGAGAAGCTCTTGGGCTAGGCAAGCTCACCTACCTAGTCAATTCTCAGCCCATCAAATTAAGCCTTGAGCATGATCCGGGGAACTGTTTGAATCTCTGTGCTGTGTGTACAGAACCTAGTACCAGGGCAGGGTCTGGTGCCTGGAAGGGACTCAGCTGGAGCCAAGCACATCTAGAATGGACACACACCACCCTAACAATCTCTGGGATTTAGTTTCCCCGTGTAGCAAGAGCCTTAAATCAGGCAGTTACAGTGCAAGGCTGCTTTGCCCACATTCTGAGCCCCTGGTTTTCCCTGTGCCGGTGACAATAACAGTCACAGTGGAGGAGGTTGCCAGTTCTCTAGTCCTCTTTTGCAGTAGTTAGATGTGGGATTCAAGTGGAAGCCTGTTTTCACCAGTGGAGAACTGAAGCCCCAGGCAACCCGGCTGCTTGGTTGTGAGGCAGCTTCCTGTGTCGGGACCAGCTAGCGCCTTCTCCCCAGGGCTGGGTGCTGACTGCGACATCATTGATGGTGTTCGCCCCTCTGCAGCCCTAGCTCCAGGTGATGGGGAGCTTTTGTGATCAACTGGTCCCAGCCCTGTGGAGAAGTGAGCACTTTGGCTTCCTCTGACTCCCTCAGCTCACTGTCCCAGCTCACACCACACTTATGTCACCTCTAAGAACACATCTGGACCCAAGATAGGTGCTCAACCCCACGGGCTCTGTGTTCCATTGCCTTCTAGATGCCTGAGCCTTACTTACACCCTACCCAAGCCAATTCTAGAACTGCCTCCTTAAAACCTAACCTTGAGTCAGAGGATGCAGCTCAGTGGGGAGAGCCCCAGCCTCTCCCCAGTTTCACTCCTTGGTTCCACAAAACAGAAGACTGGACCGGAGAGCCAAGAACAGTCCAGTTCCTTTGAACTGGGGAATTGGGGCTAGAAAAACAAAAACAAGTTAATCCTTTTGAGACTTATTTTTAACCCACTGATTAAATGGGGAGATAATTGATGAATCACAAGTCTGTCCCATGCTCAGTGGAACATGGGAGACAGTGTGAAGGGTTGATTGAGACATTTCAGATGTATGATTGGCCCGGTGACCTGAGGTCCATGGTAACCATGAACTGAAGCCTTAGGAGGCCATGATTCATTGTGACCGTCTACAAACGCGCTCTCTCTCTCTCTCTCTCTCTCTCTCTCTCTCTCTCTCTCTCTCGCTCTCGCTCTCGCTCTCTCACTCTCTCTCAGACTGGTTCAAAGAAGGGAACAGGCAAAAACAGATCTCCCTTGGCTCATCTTTCAGATTCTCATATTGGCTCCTTCTCTGCCCTGCTGCCTGTCGGGGGCCTCAGTTTCAAAAAGAAAGACTAGAATATTTCTGGGTTCCCTTCCTGCCCCCACACGCTATTTGATGTTCTTAGACCAAATCTGGTATTGGGCCGATGGTCAGACAGCTTCAGAGCCCAAGTACTTTGTTACTTTGTTTTTTTTGCCCCAGTGCTGGGCACTGAGCCTAGGAACAGTCTAAGCTCTCTTTTTATTTTATGGTGGTCTTGTTAAGTTGCCCAGGTTGGCTTTGAACTCACCCTGCAGCTCAGGTAGGTTTCAGTTTCCTGAGTATAGAGGAATACAGGCGGGTGCTACCAGGCCCAGCTTCTGCTCAATCTTTTCCTTTCCCCAAGTCTCTGTCCCAGGCTGAAACCCATGGCTCCCAACTGTCTGTAACTGCAGCTCCAGGGGCTCTGATACCCGCTTCTGGTTTCTGTGGACACACACATTCACATGCACTATGTCCCCTGGCCCCCATACATACATACTTACCTAATAAAAATAATAAAAATAAAATATTTTTAAAAATAAAGAATGCCAAAAGGCTGGACTGTAGCTCAGTGTAGATCAGGTGTGGGGGAGCTCTGATGGGGGCCTGTTGGTGGGAGGGAAGACTTGAGATGGGTAACAGTTTAGAGGACTTACTGCACTCACTCACTCTTGGGGAGGTAAGGTTCTCCCTATTTGCAGAGAACTTGGGCCTGTGAAGGAAGCAGCAGGTCCAGGATCCTGCCCTGAAGTCCTTGGATGTTTGTAGACAGCAGCTAACTTAGAGCCCAGCTCATAGCTCTTCCCAGAGGGTCTGAGGAAGTAAGGGAAGGTCACTGTGGTCTGGGCCCCTCTCAATGTTTCTTGTTAAGGTTTATGTGGAAGTACCCTAGGGACCAAGAAATGTCAGAGAGAGAGAGAGAGAGACAGACAGACAGACAGAGACTGAGAGCGCGTGCACAAGAGAGACAGAAGAGGGAGACAGTGGCCGTGATGGAGGGTTTGTGTGTCGCATTTAGCAGCTGGTAACAATGACTGCTGGCACTGAGTCACTAAAGACAGACTAGGTTTCTAAAACCCATGTGAAGAGCACCTGGTTTCTGGCATTTCTAACCTGTGCCTTGAGATTCCTTGACAGAAGTGCTGAGTGTCAGCTCATGAGATGACTCACCTCGGTTTTAATTGAAAGCGTTTTCACGTACTTTTTAATATGTAAGCAATTACACATTAAAAACTCCTTAGCCTGTTGTCACTAAATCAGCTTTATAGCATAATAAGAGAGATTAAGAGAGGGCCTTCCACAGCCTGGCTGCCCTGATGTGGCTGACTTCATTACTCCCCCCTTCCTCCCTTTGAAACTCTTTACCTGGTAGTTATGCTGTCCAGAGGTCTGAGAGGCCTCTGCGTGGTCTCCTTTTGTGTAGACTCTGGTGGCAGTATACTGTCCAAAAACAGTAGCAAATGTATTAAGAACAGTATTCTTCATGAGGAAAGAGGAAATGATGGGGCCTCTAGTCTTGGCTCTATCCCTAATTTGCTGTGCTGCCCTGGACAGGTTGCTTCCCCAATCTGGGCTTCATTCTCTCATCTGTAAAGCTAGATTCTGCTTTTTATGACCAGGTGTGAGAAGGATCCAAATGAGGTAACAGACTAAATCTTTAGGGTACTGTTTCTGGAGTCATCTCTAGGGATAGCCCCTAAGAGTCCTGAATCTCCTGACCTTCCCTGTGCAACACCCCTGAGTCTCTCAATGGGTGGCAGACAGATAGAGCACTCTCTGGCCCTGCTATTCTGTTCTCTGCTTCTAGTCTAGAGTCCAATAAATATTTCTGAGAAAAGGGCCCTAGGCCTTGCCTGAGATTCCTGTCTCTGTGTTCATTGACATCTTGGGCAGCTGGTCTGGTTTCTGGAGAGCACGGGGTCGAAGCTCCCAGCATGTTGCTACATTTGCCTCTCATCCTCACCCACTCTGCCCTGTATAACTCTCCTTCCCCAAATGTCCCTTGTATCCCTCTGTCTCCAGCTGCCCCCGGGTGGGCTCTTGCTTTAGCCTGCCCTGGTGGGTCAGTGTTCCCTCGATAGTGACAGGATGAAGAGCAGTCCTTAGCATTCTTTCTGCCTGAGGCCCAGATGGGCAGGCACAGGCCGAGGTCACACTGTAACAAGCATCAGAACAGAGCTCTGCAACCCAGAGCTCCTGGGCCTTGTGTGGAAATGTTTTGAAGCCTGGCCTCCTCCCATCTGGCAGACAAGAGGGCTCTATCAGGGACGGTGCAGAGTTCCCTGGTTGGTCCTTCATTTACTGGAATAACTTACCTACTGGACAGGAAGGAGATAATCAAGTGTAAATAGATTCTGTATTAGTCAGCAATGACTTCCCCGGTCTTGAGAAAGAGTGGAGCTTACACACCCAGCTTGTACTACTTACCCACCCAGCTACAGCCAGGGTGAGTAGAGAGGTGGGAACCTTAGTTGCCATGGTGATGGGGCCCTCCAGAGTTGTTTGTTCCCGCCCACACCTGCTTCTCCCCTGGAACCCCTGACTCTGAGGACATCCAAGTTTTTCAGGACAGATGCAACAAACCAGAGCAGAGCTCTGCGTGTAACCCTAACATCTGGAGGTCTAGACAGAAAAATCGCAAGTTTGAGCCCAGCCTGGGTTATATAGCAAGATCCTATCTCTCTGTGGGCAGTATCTATGCCTGCAAGCACATGATTGTCTTTAGTATAAAATAGGTCAAAAATGACATTGGAGGGATAATGTAGTCTTTGGAAGGACCCAGGGGTGGGTGATATGGGCCCCTGGAAGAAAGGGTGTGGGCTGAGCCCCACAGAGAGTGGTGCTGGGGGAAGCCATGAAGACAAGGTGGGCTTCTTGTCTGATAGTTCACCCATCTTTTTCTCTGCTTGAGCTTGTCTCAACACTTAGCTTTATTGAACATTCTCTTGACTTTTTACCTACCTGTGTTCCCTCTGTACAGATACAGCATATGTCTTGAAGTTGATGCTTGTCTCATTGGTTGAATGAGTGAATGTGCTAACTTAACCTAAGAGACCCAGGGCTGGTCAGGCACTGAGACCTATCTTGCCAGGTCTACCAAGTCTGAGTTTCAGACCTTGCTAAATGGAGTGCTAGGGGTGGCTTCAACGTCTAGATGGGAAGAGAGCAGAATCCCTTGGTGCACCCTGGCCTTCTGTCTGTCTCTGGCAGATTGTGCAGAAGGTCTCCCTTGCTCTCTCCCTGAGCTGAAAGTACCCTCTGGTGGAAGAGGTTGGGGCTGGTCTGAACCCACCTTCGTTTGTCATCTGGGTTCGGTCAATAGTCGCTGCATAAACGAGCGATCGAAGGTTGGAATGCAAGTCTGTGTGGAAAATAAATGAAAGAGCATGAAAAAGAAACTTTCCCCATTTGGTAAAGCCTTGCTTGTCCTTGACCACAGGACATCAGTTTAGCAGATGGGGGTTTTAAATACGGCTGTGTGCTGCCACTGTTCTGAGTTCTAGGGCTGACTGGTGAGAAAGGCTCCAGAGTCAGGTCAGGACCAAGGCGCAGGCCACTGTCACCTGGCAAGGCTCCTGAGGCCAGATACTGAGAGTCTGTCTTTATCCAGAGCAGAGTGGAGACTTGTCCTGTTCTCAGATAGGCTCAGGAACTCGGGCCCTTAGCAACCCAGTTCCTGCTTTCCTGGGCACTCCCCGAAAAGGCGAGACGCGTTTCGGAAGTTGTTTAGCATAATGTGTCTGCCTCGGTATGGGACTGGTTAGAGTGGTGGCTGGCAGACTGGTTCTGTGGCTCTGCAGCCAGGACAGTCAGTTATCTAGGTCAGAGAGTTGAGGCAGGAGCCTGGCAGTGGCTGTGCAGATGCTGCTGGAGGATGACTTGGGAGAGCTTGCCAGCCATGGCCGCTCAGCGGCTAAGGGACAGGAGGAGCCTGATGACATTCAGTGGGGACCTAAGCGACTGTCAGTTACCCATTAGGGATCTCTTGGCTATGGAGGAGGGAGAGAGGCTCCTGACAGGATACTTGGGCCTAGAGACACCAGATTATGTTGGTATATTAGAGAAGGAGCTGGGACCAGTTCAGGGCAGGTCCCAAAGCACCCCAGAAGCCTAGGTCCTGGTTTGAGGGGAGAAGGTGGCCCACAGGGCTCACCAAGAACACCACTGTCTGCCTCTGCCCCTCTGAAGGCCGGGGAAGGGGTTGGTGCCTGCTCTGAACCCTATTTTGACTAATTTTTGCCCCCCACCTCCAAAGCAGGGCCTCAAGTGGTCTTTGTGAAAACTTAAATGGTGACAGTTCTGTATTTAAAGGGTGCATTTTATAGATTTAGCCAAGAACATTCCCTAGGCCTCTGGGAGGAAGCTGGGAGGATTATTTCCATCTTATGGTCGAGATCATGGGACTCGGCCTCCCCCAGGCCCCTTTCCCAGAGGGCCCCTTTGTCTGTGATGCTTGTGGAGGATGGATACCGAGGGCGGTAGGTTTGGCTGTTTTGATATTCTGGCACTGCATGTGCCTTTGGTTCTTTCTGAGGCAGCCATCCTGGGCATGAACACATAAGTATGATGCTTTTTTCCCTCCGACTACTTGTCACCCTCAGGGATTTGGATGCTAAGAAGGAGCCTCCCCACCACCCAGTTGCACTGCAAGTGTGTTTGGTTTTGTTGTTGTTGTTGTTTTTTGTTTGGGTTTTCTTTTTTTTTTTTGGTGGTGTTGTTTGTTTGAAAAATATATGTGTATGACACTGTAAGGTGGGCGTGTTTGTGCCACACACATGGAGGTCAGAGGACATCTTTGGAGTCAGTTCTCGCCTTCCACTTTTATGTGGGTTCTGAGGATTGAACTCAAGTTGACAGCCTTTGACTAGCGAGAGCTTTATCTGCTGAGTCACCACTCCCCGCCCCACTGCAGGTTTTAATGGCACTTAAATGTCACCTACCTACCCCTTTCCATTTTCATGTGCTCACGCACGTACATGTATGCATGCAGAGGCCAGGGATGGATGCTGTCCTCACAGTCTTTATGCTTTATTCAGTGAAGCAGGGTCTCAGTCAGACCCAGAGTGCCACTGTCCTGGCAAGACTCAATGTGGCCATTTTTAGCTAGCCAGCTTGCTCTGTGAAATACCACCTCCCCCTTCTGAGACTAAAATCACAGGCCAGATACCAGGCCCACTCAGCATTTTCAGGGGTTCTGGGGATCTGAACTTTACCCCCCCCCCAGGGGGGCTTAACACAACACGAGCTTTATCCTTGAACCATTTCCCAAACCCTGCACCCCATTTCCTTGGCAGACTGGCAGCACCAGGGTTTGAGATACTGGCTGGGCTTTCCTGTGACAAGTGTTTTCTGGTCAAAACCTGCTGGTTTAGGTGGAATGTCGTGGGAATGATGGGAAAGTGGTCTATCCTGGAAGGAGACCTCATGGTCTCCCTGCCTCCTCACCCCTCCGCTAGTGTCCATTTGGCCTCCCTGATGCTGGCTTGTGGCTCTGGTGGGTCTCTATTCTACCAGGCCTTAAGTTATGTGTAAAAGCACACACAGCACACACACACACACACACACACACACACACGCACACACGCACACACAGGCACATGTCTTCCTGTCCCCATCCCCCTAGTTATGAGTCCCCTAGTATTTCAGCCCTTGGTGAGCCCCACCCTGGGTCCTTACCTTCCTCACATGAACAGTCTTAGGCCATTTGGCCTTCCCAAGCACCTCCTTTGCACACCCCCCACGTGAAGTCTGGGGGAGAATTTACTGCCTCAGCAGATATGCAGATACTCTACTTGCTGTGCTCCCTCTTGCACCTTCACTCTGGACATGAGTTTTGGGGTGACATTCCTGGATCAGCTAGCTTACTTGAAACCGTCCACCTGCCAAACTGCAGCTTTCCCTAGACTCCCTCAGTCTTTTGAGTCTGATGGCAGCTGCTGTCTATTTCCTGTCCTGAGGTGCTCCCTGAGTTATCAACCTCCCAGCTTCCCTCTTTTGTCTCCCAGGCGTAGAGGCTGCCATGGCTGCTGGAGTCCCAGAGAGTCCTCAGGAAGTTAAGTTCCAGGGGTTGTACAGAAGCAAGTCATTGAGACTGCAGTGAGCTGAGGGAAACTTATGTATCTGTCCCCACCACCCTCTTTGGTTTTTTGAGACAGGGTTTCTCTGTGTAGCCCTGGCTGTCCTGGAACTCACTCTGTAGACCAGGCTGGCCTCGAACTCAGAAATTCACCTGCCTCTGCCTCCCAAGTGCTGGGATTAAAGGCATGTGCTACCACTGCCCGGCTGGTATGGCTTTTTTATTCTCATAATTTATGCCCAGATATTGAGAGGTTTGTTTGTTTTAATAAAGTTTGCTCCCTGAGTTCTTTTTCATCTAGATTAAGACTCACTATGGTGTTGAGCCTCCAGTGCTGTGGGAAGCTTCTGGCTGCCTTGTAGCCCTCAGTCCCGTGCTCTGGGCTCAGTTGGAGGAAGTATGTGATGTCTCAGGGCAGAACCTCACTTTTAAAACCTGGAACCCTTGTAATTTCTGCTGTGGGGGACTTGGCATAGTGCCCTGGAGTCATGGGGGCCTGGCACTGGGCTACAGTGCAGTTCGGCTGACTCGGACCTGAGCTGCTTGAGTTCCTGGCAGCTGCAGCTCACTTTATGGAGCGTTTCCTTCACAGAGTGCGCACACCAGAGCTGACTAGCCTGGAACACTTGCTTTCAAGGCGAAGACGGAAGGCAGGAGTGTCCCACTCACCCCTAGGATGGAGGTGTGGTCCCAGGCTGGGCTCCAGGGCCTCCCTGTGCACTTTGATAATTGTAACTCAAGGCCTTCTGCAGCTCATGTCTCCTGGTGTCTGGGAACTTGTTACCTGTGAATGACAGACGACTGCTATGGTACATACCTCAGTCTTTTACTGATACCCTTGGGGTTGTTATCTCTGTCCTTGTGCATTGTGGGCGCCCTCCAGAGCCCCAACTAGTCCTCAATTCTGCATCCAGTGATTCTTTTCCTCTCATGGGTTAAGGGTATGAGGAGAAACAGCTTGTTTCAGGAAGTCTGTGGATTTGGGGAACCCCCTCAACTTGACCTTTCTCTAATTCCCTCCAGCAGCTTAGCACCCTGTTCTTCTAGGGGAGAGAGGGCATCATTTTGCTTTTCCTGACTACTAAACCTTTTTAAGACATATCGCATTTGTCCTTAGAACCACCCTGAGGGCAGCCCTTGCTAGTCTCCTTTCTTAGAGAGGAATTGAAAGCCAATGCATCCAGATGAGAAGAAGGAGCCTGACTAGGGTGGATCTGTGCTGTGTCACACCAATCCCTGTGGCTCTCCCTTGGACAATTGAGAAGAGCTCACACTCAGGCAGGTTCTGTGTTGTCACCACTCCTGCCTTCCAGCACTTCAGGCTGCCAGGAGACAGGTGGTCTTTTCTATTCTTCGCCCCTCCCATCCCTTCTCTGCAAGGCCACAGTAAACATGGGCAGGTGAAGTTCTGGAATCAGCAGGCTGGGCCCTGCGTGTAGGCCCAGGGATGGCATTAACTGGAGCCCCCAGAGCCAGCGGCCACCTTCCCACTATCGGGGCTGCCTGTGGACCTGTCAGGCAGGACTGCCAAGGACCCAGTTCAGGAACCTGCAGCCCAGCCCACCTGGATGAATTACTGAGAGCGTCCAAAGAGCAGAAGCCATAGCACAGAGTGGCCCGGCTCCCCGGCCCCAGAACCTACATGCCTGCGCACTCAGGAGAGCCACAGCCTGTCTGGGAAGAGTCCTGGCTTTGACACTAGGCACAGGGCTCTAATTACCATCTTTAATTACCCAGGGAGACAGGGCTTGGCAGTCGCTTCTCCTGACAGGGTGGCTCCTGCTCCCTTTGCCTTTGCTAAGAGAAAGGGAGAGCCGCAGAGCCAAGCAAGGGCTGCTGCGACTGCTGCACCTCTGCGCTGACTCAGTGTAAACGGGCAGACTTTCCTGATACCAGAAAGAAAAGAAATGGGGAGGGGAGCAGAAAGCCCCCCCCCCCATGCTGAGCGCATCCCTCTAGGGATGATGTCTCCTCTGTAAAGGTGAGGGGCCTGAAGGGTCTGAGAAAATAAAGGAATTTCTGGAAGTCACATAAGGGGGGGGGGAGAAAGAGACAGACAGACAGACAGACAGACACAGAGAGACACTTAGAGCCCAGCCCCAGGCCATAACCAAGGTCTTTTTAGACTAGGCTGGGTTAGGTGAGTAGCTTTCCTTTTTTGTTTTTGTTTTTTTTTTTAGGTTTTTCGAGACAGGGTTTCCTCTGTGTAGCCCTGGCTATCCTGGAACTCACTCTGTAGACCAGGCTGGCCTCAAACTCAGAAATCCGCCTGCCTCTGCCTCCCAAGTGCTGGGACTAAAGGCGTGAGCCACCACTGCCCAGCTTGGTGAGTAGCTTTCTGAGCTCTGGCTTTTTTGTGGTAAATAATGCCCCTAGGCCCCAAGTTGCTGAGGGCTGGGTGCTGTTGGTAGGGAGCACAGAGACTTTTGTAGACTTTGATGGAACATCAGAGGAGTCTGCACATTACAAAGGGGCATTCTGGGGAACGCTGGCTAGGTTCTCTGCCCATCATCACCCCAGGTCATATTGAGGAGCAAGCCACCTTAAGGCCCTGCCCCTCAAAGACCCCTGTAGGTACCCAAGCATTTACACGGTAGTTTATGACTCTGGTTCTGAGACCAGGATTCCATGTTTAGAGGGTCTCGAGCTCTGCTGTGGTCTGCCAGCAACTTCAGAGTTCTTCTCCCTGGCTTCCTCTTTGTCTTCCTTTCTGGTTTTCTGTCTGTTGCAGGTGAGAGTATATGTCTGTTTTGACATCTCCCCAAGCAAGTCTCAAGGACATAGTTGGGCTGAGAGGACAATAGAAGCCACCTGTTGTAGTGTGGTGGTCCAGCCGTGCATGGGCCTTGCAGGGTTGTGGTTCTGACAAGGAGAACCTTGCCTGTCTCAGAGGGGAGCAGGACTGCAGTCGAATAGGGGTTAAATTAAGAGCGGAGGACACGGAGGGTCAGCCCCTCCCCCTTCTCCTGGTCTGATTTGGACAGTACCTGGCTTATCTCAGGGTCTCAGTTCTCCCTGTCTCCAGTCAAAGCTCTGATCTGACCCTGAGGGGGACTTCAGTGTTAGGGCTGGTGATAGTGGCAGTAGACATACTAGGCACATGCAGGTTCTACCAAGCTCGGGAACATTGTCTCCCAAAACCTTCTCCCTTGCTCAGGGCAGCCGGCTGCTATCACGTGTAACATGGCTGCTATCACGTGTAACATGCGCTGCCTGCCGTCAGTGCTTCCCTCAACACCTCAGAAACCAGTTGGTGAACAAAAGACATGCTTGCTTCCCTGGGAGATGTTTTTCTGTGGAAGCCTGCTTCCAAATGGGGTCTAGTTTAACCATGCCTGCTTTTAAAAGAAATCGATTTCCCCCCCTTTGAGGCTGTGTTTCATTACTTAGCCTTGGCTAGCCTGGACCTCACAGAGATCTCTCTGCCTCTGCCTCTGCCTCCCCATCCCCACTGTTGGAGTTAAGACATGTGCCATGTCCAACTGCTTTTAAAAAAATCCCTTCACTGTTCTCAATTGTACCTCACTGCGCACTTGCGCACGCGCAGCATCTGAGGAGGTGAAAGGTGAAGGCACTGGATTATTCGGCTGCCCTGTTCTGTCTCCCACCACCGTTGTCAAGGAGAGATGTTGGGAAGGAGTGAGGGCCGGGCTCACACTGCTAGTTTGGGCTTCCAAGTCCTTCTCAGTGTCCTCTGAGGAGTTCCCCAGGGCTGGCTGAGCTGGATGGTGTTGCTCACTTGCTCAGAAGCCTTTGCTGTGTCCCAGGGATCCACAGACCTCAGGTCTTCCTGCAGACACCCTCCCATCCTCAGGGCTCTTCCAGCAGCGCAGCACAGCCCAGCGCAGGGTCGAGCACTCACTGAATCATGAGGAACGCGGGTCTTTGGTCTCAGCAGTCCAGCCCTTGCTATTGAAATCTGTCACACTGCTACTAACAGAGTAACTAGTTGAACTGTGTGATCTCTTTTTCTGTCCTGGAAAATTAAGCATCCCCCCCCCAAACTGAAGAAGCATGTGCTCTTCTGAGTTTGAAAACAGGCTGTGCTGAGACCCTTCCTCTGGCTCTGAGGGATGTCCTAAGTCTCTGGGGTGTCTGCAGTTCTGGGGAGTTTGCTGTGGTGAGAACCCCAGGCCAGCAGGATCATGGTCTGACCGGCAAGGCCCCTGGTTCCCAGCCCCTCCCCCACAGAGCTGCCCAGCTGCTGCAGGTCGCTATTGCTCCGCTCCGGTTGCCTTGGAATAGTAAAACTCTGATCAACAGGAGTGCTCGGGTCCACCTCCACTGTGCTCCATTGGGAGGGCACGTGAGCCAGACAATTGCTGCTTAGGCCAAGCAGCTCCTCTACAACAGAGATGTCACCCGAGGCCTGCCACCTGCTTCATTGCCCCCAGTGGTGCTGTGAGCCTGGCTCCTCTCTGTCTCTGTCCTGTTCCAAAGCCTATTCTCTAGAAGGATTTCTGTGTGGGACTCAGACCCCAAGGTACATTATCCTTCCCCCACCTTCCTTTTGTGTAGCTGTTGAATGTTGCTGTCTGATTGCCTGGCTGCCTGCTGCCTGGCCTTAGGGTAGAGGGGTGGACTTCAAGGAGCCTGAGGAGGGTAGAGTAGTTCCGTTCAGTTAAAAGCCACAGAGAGGATTTAGAGTGGGACTGGCAGCTCTTAAAACTGGGTGTTTTTCATTCAGCAGCAATATTGCACTTGGTACTGGGCAACCAGCAACGGGTATAAATGAGACTCAGAGGCCACTGTATAAGGAGGGGTGGGCAAGATGACCCTTGGTTTGGTTTTCCGGACATGGAGGTCAGCAGGGATGTTGTATGGTCACCAACATTCCAAGAAAGAAGGGACGTGAAGGACTTTTGAGTGGTCAGAATTTGGGTTAAACCCCAGAAGGTGAGCAGGTCACAGGGAAGGGGTCTTTTGGGTGATAGAGGAGTGGACATCATGATGGCCCTCAGGACTTATCAGTGCCTTCATAGGCACTGAACTGACATCCGAGCTGGGTCTTGGAGGCCATGTGGATCTGGGAAGTTGTGTTAAGAACGATAGATGTATAGGAGTGACAACAGCCGTAGCCAAAGGTGGAATAAGCCACCCACCCCAGGAGCCCATGTGGCCAGGTTTAGGAGGACATGTGGCTGCCAGCGTGTCCAGCCACCGGGACTTTCTAATCCCTCTTACGGAGTTTGGGCTTTACCCTGAGGTAGTCTGAAGTTGCTGAGCCTTCACCTTTCTGCACCCCACCCCAAACTCATCCAACCAATCTCCTTCCCGATTGCATGATTAAAGCTCATTGGAATCCCACTGATGGCAGGTGGGCACTGGGCCACGTGGTGATCATGATGGCATGATGATCATCATAGAGCCCTTCTCCCAAAAGAAAAAGCACTAGTCCAGGCCTAGATGTTGCATCCAGTCAGCCACGTGGCAGTTTTTAAAGCCAGCACCTCAAACGTCCTAGAACCTTGAGTGAGTGATACCAGAATGGAGCAGTGCTCAGTGCTAGTTCTGGAACCAGAGGGACAGTTGGCTCCCCAAGAGGGTCAGGGATGGAGGAGGTGAAGTCTAAGCTAGACTTGGAAGCCCGACATGTTGAAAAGAAGAGCTGAGAGGGAAAGTCATGTTGGTGGGTGGGAGTGGTACTGACCCTGACTTAGAGCGGGCCATCAGTGGCCACCCTGAGGTTGTCACTCTGAGTCTGTCCAGTGTTTAAGGGCTGGGGAAGCCAGCCAGTGTCCTGGAGAGAAAGATTTTAGATCCACATACAAGTGTTTACTGACTTCACATTTCTTTTCAACCAGCTGCCACTTCATGTAAGTACTGCCCTTGAAGTTACACAGGCCCGTGTAGTCTGATCGTGCATTTTGCATGCTTTGGGAATCTGGGACCCTCCATGTATGAATCAGGCAAGCTTCAAGACAACTGTCCACAGGAACTGATTTTCCTCCATGAACAGACTTCAGCATGAGCCCCGCTGAGCTTACAAAACTCAGAGCGCTTCACTTAGGGTATCAAGGGAAGCTCAGTCCCCTGGAAGTTCGATGTTCAATCAAGCCCCGTGGACAGGTGGACCTCAGCTGCAGCAGGTGGCTGCTCGCCGTGCTCCCACCTGTGGCTTCTGACTAGCATAGGACACACAACATGGCAGCTTGGACACTTTTCAAAGCAGCCATTTGAGGTTGCCTGACTTGTCTAGGGTCTCCAAGCAGCAGGAGGGTAGGCCATCTTAAACAGCAGGAGCTTCCTGTTGAACCTAGAAGAGGAACTAGCTGCAAATTAAGGCCCCCCCCCACCCCAAACCAGAATGGTTTGACCTATTGGATGGAACTGCTGGATGGGAACCAACTGAATGTTGAAAGACATCCGCCTGAGATGAAGATTTGGGTCTTAGAGTAATCTGTCCTACACTGTTTTTCTGGAGATAGACTGGAGCACACTCAAGGCCGCTGGTGTCAGTGACCCCTGTGGGGTGTGTAGGCTTGGCACAGCACTGGCCTGTTCAGTCAGCCTGTCATGCGGGCCCCTTGCAGGGGTTTGTGAGGTTTCTAAATGCCTTCCCCCCTTGTTCTTGGCTCCCTGGCTTCTCATGTGATGCTTTCTTTTATTAATGTATTTGACATTGTCCATGATAAAAGCAGACTAGACAAGAGCCTCCCCCAATGGAGGAAGGATAGTAGGAGACTCCCCAGCAAGATCCCCGAGGCTCTGTCATTCCTCAAAGCTTGGCACACGATGTGACCACTCACTGCCGACCACTCACTGCCGTTTTGCCGGCTGGCAGGTGCCCAACCAGCTCTCTGACAGGGCTGGAGGTAAGCTTTGGAAAAGCAGAGGTGTTCTTAGTCAGGGACAGGGGCAGATGGCTGAGCTGTTCAGTCTGGTGGCAGTAGGCATCCATGATAAAAGGCACTCTGCACCCAGGAATTTAAAGGTTCTTGGTGGCAGAGGTGGGGATGGGGTGTCCTCACCTCTTTTTGTCTCTGCAGCAGGAGGAAGATGTGCCAGAACCTGTGGTCATGTGGCCTGTGGCCGGTGCCTCCTTGTCAGGGGGATGTGAGTGAAATCCGAAGTGTGAGCCTGTGGGAGTCTGTGAGGTAACAGCTGTACCATGACAGCTGCCGCCCTCCCCTCGGGCTCTGGCCAGCCCCAGCCTCCCCCAGTGCAGTGAGGGAGCCCATCTGCCAGCGGCACTCAGCTGCCATAGCACATCGTGGTTGTAGTTCCCAGCTCACGGAGATATGCCAAACACCGGCAGATGATGTACTTAATGAAGCGCTGAGCAAGAGAGGCTTGGCTCCAGATAGCAAGTTTGAGACGCAACACTAAGGTGCTCCTTTCTCGAGGGCTCGGGGCTGCTTTGGTGCAAAACTGGCAAACTTTTGAACCTGGGGAAGCAGGTTGTGTCTTCTCAACACTTTGGTAGGATCAAGCAGAATCACCTTTTGGGGGGAGGCGGATATGGAATAAAGCGGATTGTGGGGTTGAAGTTGACATTATCAGAAAAGCTCTGTCCTGTATAAAATGGCATACCTTCTCCTGTGGACTGCGAGTCATGTGCACCAGATGTCAGTTAGGAACGAGGTTGTGGGGCTCTGCCCGTGTGTATCTGTCCCTCCCTAATGTGTAACATCTGCACGGAGTTTTATGGTTTACAAGCTTCTTTTATATCCTTTGTCTGGTTTTATTTTATAACAGCCCCATGAAGTCAATATTAATTTTCTCCTCACTCCACAACTGAGCCTACAGGACTCTGCTGGGGCAGGCCCCTTGAGCCTTGAGCTGGTATATTGCAGAGCCAGGGATTGAATCCAGCTCCAGAGTGTACCCACGGATACGTAGAGTGGCCTCCATAGTCTGTAGCTGAAAGAACTTAGTTGTTTGATTTGTACTTGAATCTGCTCTGTCATGAGCTAGGTTGGAGGCTGGGTGAGAAGCGAGACAGAGCGGAGTGCTTGCTTAGCACGCACAAGTCCTTGGGTTAGATCCCCACAGCAGTGCATACCCTGTGAGGACGCAGGAACAGAGGGGAGCAATCAGCAGTGCATACCCAGTGAGGACGCAGGAACAGAGGAGAGTAATGCCTCCCCGCCTCTTGTACTTTATTTCTTATTCACCAAGGCCTACTGATGTCATCTATCTGTGAGCTACTGTAAGCCCAGAGAGGTTGGAGAGCTTGCCATGGTCACCAGCTAGAAGTGAGCTGGTCAAGAGGACACTCCATGTGCCCAGTGTGCCTTCTGCTTGCTTGTGTTGTAGCGTTGCCACAGTCACATACAAACATAGACACAAAGAGAACAGTTTATAAAAGGATTGTTCAGTATCCGAGTGAGCCACGAGGTTAGCAGGCCACTAAGTTTGGTCACTGTGAAGATAAGGAAGTTGCCAGAGGGGACGGGGCTGTGTGCAGTCTGCTGTGGAGCTGGCCAGGATCCTGACCTCCTGCCTGCATTCATGAGTCCTTCAGCCCATCCTCCACCCACTAGTTCTCAGCCTCAGACAAGCCTTCATGCTGCGAGGTTCCTGTAAGTGTTGGGATCTGAACTGAGAGTTGACCCTAGTTCTCTCAAATCTGGAAGCTGGAAGAGAACCTGAGCTTCCAAAGTACAAGCGCTCTCCCTTTTGCTAGCATGACTTCCACGGCAGACTCACAGCTCAGATGCCTTGTTTCTCAATGTTGAGTCCACATCCAGCCACCCAGTTATTTTTAGGTGGGAACTTCCTATTCTGTGTTCTGTCCCAATCCGCCCCCTCCCCAAGCTGAGCGTATGTTTTCTGTCTGGCAATGGTGCTGGAGCTGCCTTATTTTTAGCATAGCTTGTTTTTCTTCCTGACTTTCCTTTTCTTCTAATTTAGCGTACACACACACACACACACACACACACACACACACACTCTTCCCCACCTCACCCTTTATTCTTATTCACTGGGTCACACAGCTCAACCATGAGGCAAGTGATAAGTTTCATCCAACTCCAGAAGAAAGGGAGAGACAGTGGCTTCAGCAGATCTCGAGCACCTGCTTGTGGCACATATTCCTTGTCTTTTTACTAAAGTCACTTCAGCCATCACTCACCCTGTCTCCAGTGGTCTGCAGCACTCACACTACTGTACATACCAGATTAGAAATGCATACAGTGCCTGCTGAAGAACCTAGAGAGTGTGAGCCTGTGTGTGTGCATGTGTGCATAGACGATGCTTCTGGGCGCTGATTCTATCTACGGTGTTCACGACATTTGATTCTGGCCAGAGGCATTCCACAGATGACACCTGCCATCAGACCACAGTTGATGACTTAATTATGTTGTATCATTTAGTTTGTCTGTGTTGTGGAGCTGGGCATGGTGGCACATGCTGTCACCCCAGCACTGGGGATACCGAGGCATAGAGTGTTGTAGTTTCTGTTGCTGTAATAAAATGCCCCGGTCAGAAAACAACTTTGGGTAGAAAATGTTCATTTTAGCCTAATTCCAGGTTATAGTCCATCCTGGGCAAACCAGGCAACTTAACAATTAAACAGCTAATTAAATTAACAATTTAAAACAGCTAAATATTTACAATAAAGAACAGAGAAATGAACACATGCATACTTATTGGCTTGTTCAGTAATTTCTCCACACTCAGTGCAGGAAACCCTGCCTAAGGAATGGAACCACCAACAGTAGACTAGGACTTCCCACATCAATTAACTTAATTAAAACAATCCCTACACACAAACCCAGTACAGACAATCCCTCATTGAAACTCTTTCTTCCAGGCGTTTCTGTGTTATGTCAAGGTGACAGGTAAAGTGAGCCATCACCTCGGCTGGCCTGCACTATGAAATAAAGTACAGGAGCAGGGAGATGACTTGGTCATTGAAATGCCTACCACTCGGTCATAAGGACCTGAGTTAGAGTTCCCTACACTCATGTGGTAAGCAGATATGGTGGCATTTGTCTGGAACAGTGCTGAAGTGAAGAAAGTGGAGATGGGCTCCTGGAGTGCATTGGCCAGACAGCCAGCCCAGATCAGTGATCTGTCTACAAAGATACCCCAGGGTTAAGAGCACTTGATGCTCTTCCAGAGGACCCAGGTTTGATTCCCAGCACCCACATGGCAGCTCATAACAGCCTGCAGCTCCAGTTCCAGGGCATCTAATGCCATTTTCTGCCATCTGTAGGGACTACACTCACATGGTACACAGATACACACTTAGGCAATATATCCATACACACAAAATAACTAAAATGTAAGTAAAGACAAATAGACTTCAGGGTTCGTATCTCAGGCTTTGAATGTGTAAATACATGAAATAGGAACTGCTTAGAAATAATACCAGGACAGAAGCTGTTGGCCAACGCCTGTCCCGGCAGAACATGGCTGAAGACGAAGGATTCCACAATACTCTGAAGAAAGTAGATTTGGGAAGTTCCTGCTCCCACATACAATCCCAGGCATCTTTTCCAGTCTTGGCCTCAGTTTCCCCATCTTCCCTGGGGCTAAGGTAAAACTAATTGTACCTGTCTCAGTATAGATAGGAACAGGTGTTTGCAGGACTGAAAATGAAGACTCCTGCATCAAGAAGTTGAGGGGGGAGTATTGCACATTCTAAGTCAGTTGGACTACAGAGTGAGACCCAGTTCTTAAGAAGGGTGGGACAAAGAATGGTGTGTCCATTGGTGTGAAAAATAAATAAAATCAGTGTTCAAGCATACAGTGAAAAATGAAAACTGCCTTTTCTGGGACACGGATAGCTAGTGATCATATGTTCTTTTTGTGCATGGTGTATGCGTGCCTTTGTGACAGGAAGAAGGCAGAGGAGGATACTGGGTGTCTTCTACCTGTTCCTTGGAGACAGGCTCTGTCACTGAAACTCAGCCTGGAGACTGGGAGGGCTGTCAGCAAGCTCGGGCCCATCTTCCTCTGCCCCCTAATGCCAGGGTTCCAAGCACGGTTTTCACATGGGTGCTGAGGGCTCTGACCACGTCCTTACACTTGATAGTGAATGCTCTTTGTCAGCTCCTCAGTTCAGTGACTTCTCTTAAAGTAAAATCTATTCTTTTTACTTTTATAAATTATTTGTGTGTGTGTGTGTGCGCGTGCGCGCGCACATGTGTGTTTGGTGCATGGCTTTGTGTGCACGCATGTGTGTATATGTATGTGTGTGTGTGTGAGCATGCGTGTGCACATTTGCAGGTCAGAGGACGATCTGCAGGAGATTCTCTCTGACTTCCTGGGTCCTGGGACTCAAACCCTGCTTGTCAATCTTGGAGGCAGTCCTCTTTTGCTGAACCATCTCACACATTCTTTTGGCTCTTCCTCACTTGCTCACCACAGGCATCTGTACATATTCACATGTGCAAACACATTCTTTTCTGCAGACATGCTAGCTGGTCACAGACCTTGTCTGGGGTCATTAGCTCCTGCAGATGACTCTATCAGGTGACTGGAGCTCAGTGCCTTTTGTCATTCTGTTCACGGTGAACATCCGAGTCCGTTTATTTCTGCCTATGGGTGTAGGTATTTTTAGAAATAAACTCCAGGCCATGTGGATTGAGTACTTGTTAAATCTACCAAGCTTACCTCTGAGAAGGCCATCTTCTGTTTATATTCCCTCCAGCAGTCTGTTAGTCCTATTTTGTTTCTAGACAAGTATCTTAACAATATCTTTTCTCTGTGCTAAATTCTGAATTTGTAGCAGACTTGTTTGTTTATGTTGTTCCCTCCGCTTGTATTTTCGGAGCATCTGCAGAGCAGGATTTCTGAGTTAGGAATCTCAGGGGTGTCTCAAGATGGGTTAGACTTGAACCCAGCCCTCAGAAGCAGAAGGGGTAGGTTAGGATCTGAGCTTCTGTATTGCTAGGTGTCAGCAGTCTCAAGGCCCCTGTGGGTGGAGCAGAGACTCCACTCACTGCCTTTGTCAGATTCATCTTTGAGTCCCTCACTGTCTGTTGCACACAGGGTGCGCTTCTCCATGTCCAAAAACTAAGCAGAAACTTGTACTTGGCCCCAGGGTCAGGTCATTTCAGGCGGGGTCACTCCAAGCAGTGACTCAAAAGCGTGGGGTTTGGGGGAGAAGACTGTCCCTGCTTGCTGTCTCCTGGGGCCTCTGCTTTGGGGTCCAGAAATGGGTGATACTTCTCAGTGTTAGGTCTCTGCGAACCCCTTTTCAGGACCCCAAGGTGGGACCACCATTTGGTTTCTTCTGCTTCAATTTCTGCCGAGTGCTTTTCCTCACATAGTTCGTAGGATAGCTGTGCACAGAGTGGTCTGTGTGAGCTGTTGGTGGAAGGGGGCCCGGCCTACCGGAAACCAACCTGGGCAGTAGAAGCTTTGAGGTTGCCGACTCTGCAGTCCTCCTTCCGATTCCCTCTCCCTTACTGGATCTGTTGTGCTGTGACTCTGAGAAGAGGTAACAGCCGAGCTGGAAGAGCCGAGGGAGGGGACACTAAAACCCCTCCCTCACTCAGGAACTGACTTTGCCCACTAAATGCCCATGGTGGCTTTACCTACCATTCTGCGGTTGGTGGCTGTGAGAGCCCAGCAGTGCAGAGGGTGTTCTGAGCTGGGGAATGTTGGGTAGAACAAGGGACTCTCTTCATCTTCAGCCTGTTCTTTTGCTAAGTTTGGGTTGGACTTTGTCTGGCCATCATTCTTGAGCTAGGTGAGTATCCTCACTGGGTAGGCTGGTGGTCTTCTGGGCTGGAGCCACAGCTCTAGAACAGGAAATGCTATGTGAGCCTCCGGGGTACCCTGAGAAACCAGACTGAGGGACTCCAAAGTGAGAAAGATCATCTTCTTAACACTCTTCCCTCTCCTACGAGGAATCTCAGCTCCAAAGGACTGGCAAGCAGAAGGCCAAGTTGTTCCTGGCCAGCAGCCTCTCCGCCTCTGTCCAGAAGGCTGGGCTTGCCTGTCAGTCCCAGGAGGAATTGATTCTTCTTTCATGAGGAAGGCCAGGCAGAGCTCTTGCCAGTTCTCACCAGGTCGCTTCCACCGGACAGCTGTACTGGGCATAGGGCATGAAGCCAGCCACTTTTCCTCAGCGTGAGACAGTGACCCTAAAGGGGCCCAAGGACAGTTGGGGTTTGACCAGTGTTCCTGGGAAGCCTGGCAGGGTGCCTCAGTTAGGGGAAGGGACCAGCAGCCAGAAGAGGATGCTGGCAGCTCTGGAAGGAGGCCTCTGTGCCTGCTGTCGGTCTGTAGTTGCCAGCTTAGGGCTGCAGGACTGAGGACCGGCACATGGGTCGGCTGCCTATGTGGCATCTAGAATGTGCTGAATGGCTGGCTCCCTGGTAGACAAGTCTGTCTCATGACACTGTCCTTGCTTCCCTCATATGGCTTTTGCCACTTAGTCTTCAAGGCTTGAGCTTGGGCGGGGCCCATTGGGATATCCTGTCATTCTGATTGATAGACTGTCAGCCAGAGGCAGGAAGCTAGTGTGTCTGGTCATTCAGTGGCGCAGGTCCTGGTCCTTTTAGGGCTTGTAGCTCCTGCTCACTTCAGTTCATGTTCTTTTTGCATCTAGTGGAATTCGGAGGGGAACACTGACTTCTGCTGAAGGGTGGAACAGGTGACCAGGGGCTGGGAGCATGAGCTCAAGAGCCGGGTCCAGAGCAGGTCTGTCTGTGAATTACCACCTAGTTGTCAGAATTAAGAGAAACTGGATGAACTGTGAACAACAGACCTGGCACCTGGTACTCAGTGGCATTACTGTCTAATTGTATGTTGTCTTCCTTACCCTACCCTACAACAGTGAGCTGTAGACTCCTCGTCAGCTCAGGATGGTTCCGTGGCTCTTCTAAATATGGCTCTGAGCCTTTTTGAGGACATGTGAGGACCTGCTTCATAAGGGTGAGGTCTGTAGCTCTGACTGGTCTAGCATTAAAGCCCATCCCCCCTGGCTTTATCACATTAGAGAGTGGCCTTAGGTCCCTCTGGAAGCCAGACTTCATTGTGCTCAGTAGACTGGAAGAATGCCCCAGAGGGGCATCAGGACTGTCCTGACCGACTTGTGTCTGTCTCTGCTGGCAGAGACTGATGGGTCCCTGCTGGGCCCTGGCCTCTTTCTGCAGCATGGGAGCCCGGGAATGCCTAGCCCATCCTCTCGGGGTTGGTCTGAGGATGATGTTTTCTGGATTTGGGGGGTATTTCCATGTACTAGGACCCAAGTGTAAACATGAAAATTACATATGTTATACACACCTAATGGCAATAACCTAAAGCAATAGCTGTATATGAGGCCTGCTGTGGAGTCATGTCAGTGCTCAAAAGGTTTTAGACTTTGAATTTTTGGATTCAGGAGTGTATTACTCTTGTCTGTGTCTCGGGATAAGGAACACTCACCCAACTCCCAGGATAGTGCCTAGAAGCAAATAATTAAATACAATCGATGGTAGATGGCCGTATTAGTCAGGGTTCTCTAGAACTTACAAAATATCTCTATATAGTAAGGGAATTTATTGTAATGACTTATAGTCTGTAATCCAGCAGTGGACAGCTATGGATAGGAAGTCCAAAAATCTAGTAGTTGCTCAGACCCACGAGGCTAGTTGTTTGAGCTGGTCTTCTGTAGAAGGAGGTTCCAACAGATGTGCTGGCAAGTAAGTGCAAGCAGGTGAAGAAGAGCGACTCTTCCTTCTTCCAATGTCCTTATGCAGGTCTCCAGCAGGTGTGGCCTGGAACTTGCTTTATCCCGGGCTGGCTTTGAACTCAGAGATCTACTTGCCTCAGTCTCCTGAGATTAAAGGCATGTACTACCTTACTTGGGCCTAAGTTTTTCACGGCCACTATGCCTCAAGATGCAGGTCAGAAGCCTGTGTCTTCTTCCAACCTCAAGATCTGGATCATAGCTGTGCCCTCCATTTCTGGTTTGTAGTTCATTCCAGATGTAGTCAAGCTGACAACCAAGAATAGTCATCACAGTGGAGATGTCTTGATTCTCCTGCTGAAGCAAGAGTTCACCAAGGGCTCCAACACCATCTTTTGTTACAGGTGTTGGAGGGAGTACAAGAGGGATTCAACAGGTGTCTTTACGCGTGCACGCACGCACACACACACACACTTACACATTCACACACATACATACAAATCTAAAAAAAAAAAAAAGTCATTGTTCCCTTTAGAAGGAAACCCATCCCTGGTGTCCCCTCACCCCGGTGCATCTCTACCCGAGGCCACCACACATAAAGGCAGTCACTAAAAGATGCAGAGCGATGGACTGGGCTCGAGGACACAGCAGAAATGACACAAAACACCTATGAGCTCTGTGGTGAGGCTCATAAATCACAGGGGAGGCATGTTCCTACACAAGCTCTGGTACTTCAGGCTAGGGGGGCTCACAGGAAAGCCCTGTTCTGTCACCAGACGAATAACCAAGGAAGGGCGGCACACTGGACCCCCTGCTGGCTTCAGACTGGGCTGTTTTGTCGCCCCTGGGATGAACACAGAGAGCGAGTGCAGGCTTGCTGACTGCGGAGATCTTTGTGAGTTCGCGCCTCTGCTTTGCAAAGCCCAGCCGCTGCTGCTTGGGTCTCCCTCCGCATACCTCTGAAGGAGATGCCACAAGAAGTCCAACTAGTGTCAGCTTCCCGGCTCTGCACAGCTCTGGAAATGGAACTCAGTGGAGGAGGAGGAGGAGGGCAAGGGACCTGTGTGTAGGGTTAGATTGTCTCCAGGTTTTGTCTCTGAGCTGGCCTGCCCTATCAGATCACAACCCAAAAGACTAAGGCGGCTCACCTGCGGCCTCCAAAGAGCGCCTGAACTCTGAATGCCTGGGCAGGTGCCTCAGTGAGCGAGCGAGCGAGCGGGAGGGTCTTTCTCTGGCAGGTGCTACGTAGTTGAGATGAGGAGGAAGCCTTCTATCCCTTTGATGTGGTACCCTGGCACCAGGCCGGGTTTCAGCTGCTTCTAATTAGAAGCAGTCGCCTGCCACTCCCATGGAGTTCACTTGGTCGAGGTGCTGGATGTGCTTTAACACCTCAGAGGCCTGCCCTGCTTCCCAGAGATTAGAACAAGGCAGGCTGATGAAAGAGATGTCAGAAAGCATCTGGGAGGGGCGGGAAGAACCCTGGTCCGGGAGTACGGGGCCTTCAGGCCTCTTTCCTGCTTCTCCAGGCCTCAGATTCCCCGTGTGTGCACTGTGATGATTGGACACACCGGGACCTCACGCCACTCACCACGCTCTGCAGTGCTGTGGAGCTTGGCTCCCACACGGGTAAGGGTGCGGGCCTCAACGCCAAAGAGGCAACTGGAGTTGGAAATAGAAACTGATTCAGAGGTTGCTATTGAGGCTCTTCAAAGGTTCTATGGTGAGACCGACCTGTCCAGTTGCAGCAAGCGGATCACTGAAGCTATGGGGTCAAAGGGCAGTCTCAGAGAAGGGATCTTGGAGTGGGGCAAAGAACCCTGGTGTAACTAAAAGTGTTGCTCCTTGTCTCAGTTAGGGTTTTACTGCTGTGAACAGACACCATGACCAAAGCCACACTTAACTGGGGCTGGCTTACAGGTTTGTCTGTTATAAAGGCAGGAACATGGCAGAGTTCAGACATGCATGGTGCAGGAGGAGCTGAGGGTTCTACATCTTGATATGAAGGCCACAGAAGACTGGCTCCCACATGGTTAGGAGGAGGATCTCATTGCCCGCCTCCACAGTGACACACTTCCTCCAACAAGGCCACACCTCCTCATAGTGCCACTCCCTGGGCCAAGCATATTCAAACCACACTCCTGAAGCGCTTTCTTTGCCCCAGACATCGTTTAGTGTGTATAGCTTCATCGTGCTCATGACGTCTTTGCACGTTTGTGCAGTTGTGTCCCACCCAGAGGTGAGAAAGGTGAGGCGGCTTGCCCCAAGTCCAGCAAGTGCTGAAACAAGGCCTCTGTTAGACCAAGCAGTCTGATGGCAGTTTCGTCTATCAGCCTAGATGGTTGGCCTTCCTCCTCCTGGACGCAGAGTTGTGCCTCTCCAAGAGGGAGGTGAGGGAGCTTGGTCCATAGCAGCTACACCATTCTAGTACTGCAGCCTTTCCTAAGCTTACCCGAGACTCGGTCTCACCCACCTGCAGCCCCGGCACCTCAGGCATGGTGCCCCCATGACTATGAAGCAAGCCTGCAGGAGAGGTCAGATGGTGGGGGTACTGGTGACTGGGGATGGGAGCCTCTCAGGACCATGTCTTCATTGAGCTCTGCCGTCATGTGACTTAACTGCTGTGGATTCTCAGGCCTGGGTGGAAAAGCTAGAGGCGAGAGCTACTGCCAGCACCGCCATTTTCAGGGAGGCTGCAGCCTGCGTCTCTCCATCCAGCCCACCTTGCCCAGTGGCTCCAGGACAACATCTACTCTCAGGGGTGCTGAGCTTAGTCCTCTGCCCCCCACCCCAGAAGCCATTCCTCCTTCTGCAGTTTCATCTACCCTTGCTTTTCTGTCGACTCCCCAGTCCCCTGGGCTTGTCTCCTCTACCCTGTGTCCGTTTTCTCTACCACACCACCGTGCATGATCTCAGGTCTGAATTCTTTGAGGCTTCCACAGATCGCCCCGCCAAAAGTTGCTTCTCTGGTCTTTGGTTGTAGCAGCAAGCCTCACTAGGACCTGGGCGTTGCCTCTATGGATTGGGCCTCTGTCCTCCTTGTTGAGGAACACTGTCAAGAGACACTTGAGTGTGACACTGAGGACAGGTGGGTGTTGGAAAAGGGGATACACCTTAGGTGGGAGCTCAAAAATGAAGCTACTCAATCTTTTGAAGGGAAAAGATCCCTGAAAGGTAGGGAAAAAAGTATGATTTTAGGCTTGGTGTGATGGTGCACGCCCTTAATCCCAGTATTAGGGATGCAGAGGCAGGTGGGTCTCTGACCAGGCCTGCCAGAGCGACAGAGGCCTTGTCCTCCGCAAACAAACAAAATTATTTTATTCTAGTCTTCTGATAACTTTTTACAAACTATACTGTATAGGATTTTTTTGTTTTGTTTTACTTAGATATGTCTACTTCCGATACACATTGAAGGCTGCCTGTTTAAGAAAGAAAAAAAAATGTGTCAAGACTATACTAGAAATCAAATCTGTGTAGAAAAGATGAGCATATTTGCTCATCGCCTAAGGGAACAGAGGCTGCGTTTACATATCAAGATTAACGCTCATTTACTAGGAAGCTCCTGTCTTGCACCTAGCTTGGCCTGTCCTGGTCCCGCCTTCTTCCCCCTCCCATCCTTGGTTGTGTCTTATGACCTGGGCTTCTTAGCCCTTCAGATCACCCAAGCAAATAGGAAGAAGCTTGTCTCGGAAGTTTGAAAGTATAAAATGGTCTGGCTACTTTGGAAGACACTTTGGCAGTTTTCCCCAATAGTAGACGTTCTCTTACACAATCATATTACCCAGTATTTACCCAAAGAAGTTGCACAGGGTATTTACAACTTTATTTATAATTGCCAAAGTCCAGAAGCAGACAAGATACCCTTTAGTAGGTGACTATGGATGAACTTTAAGCAGTAGAGTACTTTTGAAAGTTACTAAGTGAGCGGGCTGGAGAAGACTCCGCAGTAAAGAGCACTGAGCTGAGTTCCCGCACCCAAGTCAGCTCACAACTGACTGCAACTCCAGCTTCAGGGGATCTGGTGCCAGTGGGTCCGACCTCCACAGGCAACCACACTTACGTGTTCCTTCTCTCCTTCTCTCAGAATCTTTTTTTAAAAAGATGTGTGAGCTATTATTAAACTATCAAGGGGGGGTGGAGGACATAAAGGAAATTAAAATGTGTTTTAGAGAAAGAAGCTAATCTGAGGAGTCTGCATATTACCCGATTCTGCCATGTGTCATTTTGGAAATGGTAAAATTATGGAGACAGGGAAAGATAGGAGATTGCCAGAAGTTAGGGGAAGCACTGAGATCAGAAGAGAGAAGATAATTAACTCAGTGTCAGTGGAAATGCCACCTGTACTGCAGTGATACGATTATATGTCTGTGTAAACAGCTCCACCAGCAGGAGTGAACCCTCACAGAGTGTGCTCTGCCTGATAACCGTGTGCCACCCGTGTAGACCCATCAGCTGTAGCAAGCTGCCATGGTGGGCTGTGCTGAAGAGAATGGAGAAGGCTGTGTGGTTAGGGTCACAGGAGATCTGGGGCATCTCTACCTTCTGGTCCATTTTGTGAAAACCTAAAACTGATTTAAAACAGTTCTTTGGGTTTTTTGTTGTTGTTGTTTTGTTTATTTTGTTTTATGAAGGCAATATTTTACTACGTAGCCCTGGCTGTCCTGCAGTGTTCCATTCCGTAGATCAGACTCCAACTCAGAGAGATCTAACTGCCTCTGCCTCCCCAATGTTGGGATTAAAGGTGTGCACTCCCACCTCCTGCCTATGTGCTCTTGTTTAAGGGGGGAGCAGAGTTGCTAAGTGCAGGGCAAGGTGTAGCTTGTATTTTGTCAGCTCTCAGGTCTAACCCTCAGCACATCCACTCCAAGAGGCTTCTGGTTTGCAGCAAGCTCAGCCTGTCCTGGTCGCCCCTCTCCCTTTCCGTCATGATTATCAGTTATGATCTTGGCTTCTCCAGCCCTCTTGGTAAACTCTACAGGTCTCTTCCAGGTCTAATGTTCTCTGGTTCTATGGAACGTAGGATCTGTTTGGTTTTGTTTCTGTTTTGTTTTTTGTTTTTTTCCTGGTTCTACTTGGAAAACCTTCCTACTCCAGAGGTCAAGAGAAATCCCCACGCTGTCACTTCAGCGTTTCTGCCCGCTGCCTACAAGGCATGAAATCACAGCCTGCCACCCAGCAGCGAAGGTCATTCTCTTTGAAGGAGGGGATCTGATGTCAGATAACTTGTGGCTTAGAACATATGGGCACCGACTCTGCTACTAGATCTTTCTGGGGACTGTCACCGATGGGCCTGGCTAATAAGGGGGATGTGCCGTGATCATTAGGCAGGAAACACAGTGTCCTGCCAGGTGGCCTGGTGTGGTGACCCTTGACTTGCACTCTTGGCAGCCTCTCAGAAGAGGGACTGCTCCCCATGGACTTATTCCCAGGGGCTGGGCTGGTGGCTGCTTCTGACATAGGCGGCCCAGTCTGCTTGACACACAGTGTTGCTTTCATGTGTGTCTTAATTACACTTTGTTATCACAACAACTTTGGAAACTAAGCAGTGGTCTCTTCCCTCTCCTTGGAGGTTGTTTCCCTTCCTTTATAGGGTTCCCAGCTCTCGTTCCTGTCATCTCAGTTTAGATGTTATGGTCAAAATGCGCTGAGCTGTTTTGAGTAAATCCCAAGCCAGGAGCAGAATTCCCTCTGTGGGTCTTCCGGGTGTTTGCCTTGCCAGGAATTGTTTAGGAAGTTCTAACACACAAACATTTCTGTAGCTCAACATAAGCTCACGTGTGTGTTCCCATGTAGCTGCATTTGCTTCCTGTTAATCATTTTAACGATTGCTTAATATTCCATCCAGTTAACATGTGATGATTTACTTAACCATTCCCTATTGTTGAGCCCTAATGAAAATGTGAACCCATCCTGTCATACAGAGGGAATGTGGTTTTAATGACCAAAAGGGCATCCCGACAGCCTCAGCTGCCATTACGAACCCAGCTTTGTACGGAGTAGATGCTTCAGAACAATCTTACATGAGATGCGCCGCACCAGCCCCTCTGAGCGAGTGGATGATGTGTCCTCGGCACAAATGCCTTAAAGCGGCTGTATGTAGTGTGCCTGTTTCTTCTCTAAACTGTATGCAGTGGCATTGACAGGCACTTCCATCACTGGAGGCTGGAATTTTAACGAGTTGACAGGAATTTGGGGTACAGAGTGGTGTCTGGCTGTAGTTCTTGTTCCCCCCCACACACACACACACTTTACTTGAATGTCTGCAGTAGTTTCTGGAAGGAGGAGAAAGGTACTTCCCAAGGAGCTGCTTAGCGACAGTTCTCAACCTGTGGCAAATGACTTGTTTACAGGAGTTGCCTGAGACCAGAATAAATCAATAGTTTGCCTTTTTTTTTTTAATGAATCATATTATAAAATACCGGTTACAAAGTAGCAGTGAAAGATTTTATGGTTGTGGTCACCACAGCATGAGGAACTGTGTGGGGTCAAAGCATTAGGAAGGTTGAGAACCACTGTCTTAGGGTAAGTGGTAGTTCACGTGGGTGGTGTGAGTGAAGAAAGGGGTGGTCTTCCACGGCAGCTTTATCAGCTGCCCCAGAGTGTGCCCAGGCCCCGGCTTCCTCAGAACCCATAGGGAGATGTCAAGGACCCCCGCAGAGCAGGGGTAGCCTAGGTGAAGTACTTTACAAAGTTGTATGTGGTGCTCGACAGTTGGTGCCCTCCCGTTCTTTGTGTGTGAGGAAATCTTAACAGTCCCCGAGAACCCAATAAAAACCGCATTTTACAGAAGTGTGGGGACTTCTCTTGGGAGATAACTTTACATGGCTTACAAACCACAGTTAGGGGGTCTCCCTGCTCATTCTCTCTTCCTTTTCTAGAGAATAAAAATTTTATCTTTAGTATTTTGTGCCTACACCGCCCCACACACTTACAAAGCCGCCCCCCTTTCCACCTAGCCTCGCACTCCCCCTGCATGGCGCCAGAGTGGCACCAGCCTAGTGGATTTGTTTCTTGTTCAGTCTTGCTATGTTTAGCAGCTGTTATTTTGGCAAGATAGTGGCTTCTAGAATATTTACAGAAACTTCCTTTTTTAAAATGAATTTAACAACAAATACTTAATGGTACTGGAAAGAGCCAAAGCCTTGAAGTCAGTCAGGATGGGACTTGGTGCAGTTGTGAAGTCAGGATGGGACTTGGTGCAGTCGTGAAGTCAGGATGGGACTTGGTGCAGCACTGGCATACGGGCTAATCAGTTCTGAAGAGCAGTGCACAGTCGTTGGCCTGTTCATCAGGGCATTGGGCGAGGGGCTTTGTCATCTGGGCGAGGGACCTTGACTTGCAGAGCAGAGATGTGAAGTGGCTCTGCTTGGGAAGGCACCGTCATCCACGTGTGTTCTAGCAGCTGCCCTGACATACAACCTCCAGTTTGGAGCATGCTTCACACATATGTAGCACATCCCTGCTTCCACCCGCACCCCTTTGTAAGCAGCCTACTGCCACTCCCTCCTTGAATCTGGGACCACAGCACAAGAGGAATGTCCACATTGTGAAGCATTACTCAGCCTGAAAACAAATGAAATTCTGCCACGTGATCCCACTTTGAAAACTCAATGCCATGTGTAGTAAGCCAGCCATAGCAGGACAAATAGTGGTTTACTTATGGGAGGTACTGGCCAGAGTAGTCAGGCACAGAGAGAGGAGGGAGGAGGGAGAGGTGGGAGGGAGGAGGGAGAGGTGGGAGGGACTTTTTTAAGGGGTGGGGAGCCAGTGTTTAACAGGTACAGAGTTTTAGTTTGAGAAGATGAGAGAGTTTTAGAGATAGATGCTGGTGACATCTACACAAGGGAACAGACAGTTGTTACAAATGTCATTACTTATGAGTGTGGCGCCCTTGCCTGTAATCCTAGCCCTGGGGAGGTTGAGGCAGAGGAATTGGGACCCTTTAATACAGTTCATGAGTTGAAGGCTAGTCTGGACCACGTAGATGCTCCATGGGCTACATTGTGAGACCCTCGAAAAGAAAGGCAAGCAAACTGTGAGCTTATGCTGTATATAATGGGCCTTGGCTCACACTGGCGATCCACCGGGGATGCCACCCCCTCTGCTTCCCCTTTCCAGAGCTGTCAGCTCCAGTGCTAGCTCTCTGCCCCTCCCCGGCCCCCGAGTCACTGCCATGGTGATGTAGGTGTGTCGCCTGCTAGAAATAGCAACTGAAATGTCTGTCTGCTGTCAGGGATGGATGACTGATCAGGTCTCCTGTCATCCTCCCTAAAAGAAGCCAACTCCTGTTCCCACATCTCCAAACCCCTGGCATGTCCACTTCCGTAGGTGAGTGGGCTCTGGGGTGTAGGGGTGCGGGACACATCACTCAGCTCCACAGGGTTGAAGAGTAGCCTGGCACGGCCTCTCCAGGAGAATCTTTGCATATTGGCTCTTAAGTTAATCTCTGAGCCAGGTGGGAACAGGAGGATCATTTGGCCCAATGTGTCTCTGTGCAAATGGGATTCAAAGATGGCAGTGGTAAGTAAGGTGGGTCCGGTACAAGGGCTGTTCAGAACCAGAACACTTTTCCTGCTCACGGCTGGCCCAGTCTTTGAAGAGGACAGTGAGAGAGCGAGGTTAGTCTGTTAGGTTGAGCTGCTGTTAGGTTGACCGTTACAGTCTTGGGAAGAGGGCTCTTACCCAGAGAGCTGAGATAGCACTGGGCAGGGCAGCCAGGAAGAGGAAGAGGCCATCTCTGTTGGCCCCACCTCCCTGACAGGTGGCTCTGACCTCAGACCTGTTCGCTGGTGGGGACCGCGCATCCACAACCTAACTGCGCATCCACAACTTGTCTCCTCCCTTCCTTTTTTGCCTGCAGAATTCCAGAGGCAAGAGAGCGTCCGGTCACAACACAAAGGCATCCAGTTGTACGACACCCCGTATGAGCCTGAAGGCCAGAGCGTGGACTCAGACTCAGAGAGCACTGTGAGCCTTCGGCTGCGGGAGAGCAAGCTACCCCAGGATGACGACAGGCCTGCCGATGAGTACGACCAGCCATGGGAATGGAACCGGGTCACCATCCCCGCCCTGGCAGGTAGGAGCAGTGTCCCTGCTTGGGAGGCAGTGGCTGAAGAACACTCAGCACCACTGCAGTAGACAGAAGGCAGGTGGGTCTAGCCTGCCCAGGCGAGCACCAGCTGAGTTGGGTTGTTCTTCTTAATGGCACCACAAAGGTAGTACTGAGGGAATTCCTGAGGGGAAAGAGGCCAGGCCAAAGAGAAGCTCCAGCCTGGCATTGAGGGTGCCCAGTCCAGTCTCACCACCTTCAGAGCTGGCTCCCTTGGGCCTCATGGATTCTGGGTCTGCCGTCTCCTTCAGGCCTATACAGCCCTCAGGGTCCCTGTGGGGAGGCAGTCACCTGCCTGTGGCGCTGACTCATGCTTGGGCTCCTGGTGTCTGGGAGAGCTAGTCTGGCACCTCATTCCTCAGCTTGGTCTCAGACCAGCAGTGTCGGATTGCCTGTGAGCTGCTCAGAGATCTAGTACCTTGGGCTAGCGAGTGCTGGCCACCAAGCCTGCTGACCTCGGCTCAGTTGCAGGGACCCACATGATGGAAGAGGAGAATTCTTCATGCAAGCTGTCTTCTGATCTCCACACATAGGTCTCGGTGCGTGCGTGCGCTCTCTCTCTCTCTCTCTCTCTCTCTCTCTCTCTCTCTCTCTCTCTCTCTCACACACACACGGCATGTTCTGCCAGATCCTACATGATCTGTGTTGCTGTTCAAGTGAGAAACACTTAAGCAGTCGGCCTCATCTCTCCGAAGGCTGTCAGTCTGGAACCTGCTCACTCATGCCTGGAGAGTCATAGCACTGTCTGTGTAGTTGGCCTCAGGTAGAGCAAGCTGGCAGTAAGTCTGAGGACCCACAGCTACCCTGTCTGCTCCTGGTTCTTGTCACTGTTTTATTATCGTTGGTGTCAGTGTCACTCAGACTCTTGCCCTGCCTGTCTCCCAAGTCTCTTGACTTTACATGTCCCACTCTAGAGCAGATCTTTGCCTGTCCCAAGCGGCTTTGGGCGCCTTCTCATTTCCTGGGATGAAGGAGGAGGATGCTGTGAGCGCCAGCCTTCTGTCTGTTTCCTCTACCAGGCAGCAGTGGGCGGAGGCCAGAAGGTGACCACTCAGGATGACGATGCTTTGCAGCACCTTGACCGGGATGAAGGTCATAGTTCCCTACTGAGTGGCTGTTGTATCTGTGCATGCACACGGGGAGTGCGTGTGCAGGCACGCACGCACAAGTGTGTGCGCTCATGCTTCCGCGAGGCCCTGGAGTGTTCAGGGACTGGCAGTGCTGCTGAGGCCTGCTGTTACCTACCGTGGTGTCTGGTCACAGCCCCAGTTTTCCTCGGGTCTCAGGAGCCCCCTAGGGAACAGCTGTGTAAGATGAAGTTTGCTGAGCGAAGCTGCCCTGTCTTCTCTCCACTGCTCTATTTTTGTGATTCTGCATGCGCAACCTGGGAAAACTGGTGGTGGGGGGGACCCTTTTCTGTGTTTTCAAATTCCCAAAAGGCTGAGAAGTGGGGAAGGCTGAGACTGGACCCAGAGGGTGGTCAGCATTCCGGAGGATCCTCACCGTAGATATGTACTTTCCAGATTTGGAGGCCGCCGTAGCTGCAGTGAGGGAGGTGGGGAGCAGAGACTCACTCTACCACAGGAGCATGGATTGTAGGCAGTTCTGGCCGCGTGCCAGAACCCTAGCAATGCCAATGAGTATAGGCAGGGAGGCTGCTGGTCCCAGTCTGCGGAACAGAGGTGCTTTATAGCCTGTAGGATGCCACCCTGCTCTGAGCTGGTGACGACAGGCCCTTTCCAGCCAAGCCACCACCACCCCTGTGTATATGTGTCTGTCTGTCCGTCTCCCACTTGTCCCTGTCTCACTGGGAACTTAAGTCACAGGAGGAGTCCATGGTCGCTCTGCAGCTGTATAGAGAATATTCCGAGAGGATGCAGTGACCCTAGCTCCCAGGGAATGGGAGTCTTCCTGTCCCTCGGGAGTCTGCAGCACACATCTCAGTAAGGATTAGAACTTGGGGAGTTAGACGGGATTCCCCCCAGCTGTTTAGTGAGCCCTTGGTGCTCCTTTCTTTCTGGGTGTTTTGAGGTAGTGAGGTTGGTGGGACAGCTTGCAAGATGAGCAGGTCCTGCACAGAAGGTGGCCTGGGACTAAGGCCAAGGATCGGGAATGAGGAAGCACTCAGATTGGATGGCAGACATCTGTGGCTGTCTCACTTCTGAAGGGATTGTACCTGCCTGAAGATTTGACTGCCTTGCTGGCAAATGAGCCCAGCAGCCCTGTGAAGCCTTGGTGAGCTTGCAGAGCCTCCCATCCAGAAAGCGTGGTCACATCACTAGCATCAAGTATGCACCGTCTGTATGCATTGTTCATTGTATTCTCATAGCTACCTTCTGCGTGGCTCATTCCCGGCTTTCAGGGATGGGGACAGAGGGACCCCTGCCTGGTCAGTAGCAAAGCCAAGTCTAACTGCAGAGACTGTACCTGAGCCTCCACAATATCATGTAAATTATGTTTGGGGACCTGCACCTGCTGTAGCGCCAGCCTCACATGCCAGCATAAGGGACTAGGAGAGTGCCAGGCTAGGTTTCCGTCTTTTAATATAAAGAGGACCTTGCATGCTGTTTGGTCTCCTTGTCCTGGAGAAACTGAGGCAAATGGGAAGAGAACCACACAAGATCTTGTGACTGAGCCAGTCAGGCTGTCTGTGCGTGTGGGAAATCTCTACCCTTCCACTTCCCAGATGGAGAAATCTGCAGTTGGGTCTAAGAAATAATCAAAGACCCTGGATAGTGTAGAATCTGGCAGCGGCAGCCCAATGGAGGGCACACCTAAGAAGGGAGCCGCTGGGCTCTTGAGAAACAGTTATTTCATTTGTGACTCACTGTCTCAGGATTGTCTCCCTCCAAGGTACTTTACAGTGCCCTGGGCTCTGCCAGAGGCAGAGATGGAAAGCAGACACCTGACTCAGATGGGCTTACCACCCAGCAGCTACATGGGGCCCTTGTCTGCACCCCATACCAGCTCCCTGGCACGTTGGTCTGCCATTGAAAGTTTAGGTCAGTGTGTCTAATCCGTTGCCTGCCAGTTCATCAGCTTAGACCTCAGGCAGGTTGCTCACCTCCCTGAGCCTCAGTTTTCCCATCCAAAAAGTGATGATTTTCTTCTTAAGCCTTTAGCATGGGCTTCTTGAAAAGCCCAGTGGAAAAATCAATGGATTTTCATGCAGAAATCTCTGGATGAAAAGACACTCTGAGCCCTAAAGGGTTGTGCCTGTGAGGTTTATTACTGGAGTTCTGGAAGGGCTTGCCAAATTAAATAAAGTTTAATTTAATATAAAAAACAGCATTGCATGAAGAGGCACTTAGCAGCCCTAGAGGCCTCGTTTACGAAGCTCGTTCCTGATTATGCCTGGCAGTGGGAAGCGGGGACGGGAGGCCTGGGAAGCAGCTCTACTGTCCTTGTCTCTCCATTACCCAATCCTGTTTATCCCGCCTGAGGCTCAGGCCAGCAGTCTGAGTGAAAGCGGCCTCTGCCTCTCCCTGTGTTAGAAGTGATGTCTTTGGTCTTCCTAGAATAGGAGTTTTGAACTTGAGCTGCAAATAAGCCACTGCAGAAGGTGTTACAGCACCAGGTCCCACCTGAGTCCTGACTGAGTGTGTCAAGGTATGAGAAGTCACAGTTCTCTGGAGGACTCCACGTGGAGAACCTCCAGTTCACTCCTGACATACTGTGCATCAGGTGAGGGGCTGAGGGAGCCAGGGAAGGTGTCACAGCTTATCTCAGGTGACACCAGTGTGAGCCCTTCCAGAAAACCTCCCCTAGCACGAAGGTCCCCTCTCAGCCTCCCGTCATATTCTGTGGGTGATCTGTTCTGGAACAGCCAGATGCACAGTTGTCATGGTAATCTCATGGGGTGCTAGTGCTGTGCCCCATAGGTAGCCCCTCTGAAGTTTTGACACCTCAGCATTATCAAGGGCCTTTGAAAGGACAGAGAAAGGGAAAGTGCTGTCTTATGTGTGACTGCTTCCTAACAGTTGAGAGTCATCTGAGCCAGCTCAGTTGGCTGATTTATTTAAAGGAACACCAGTATGGTAAGAGGGGAAAGAAGGAATGGACAGGAAGCTAGCTTTTATTGGGCAGCAATTACAAACCTGGTTTGAATTAACCCTGTCAAGCCCTGCCGGGTGGGTGTTGTTTCTCTGTGGTAAGTCTTAGTACTTGAAGCTCAGATCGTAAGCGGCTCACCTGCAGTCACACAGCAGTGAACTCGGGCCAAGTGCCTTCACCACCGGCATGTTGGCCTCATCTGGGAAAGGTGTATTTGAACCTGGTACAGGGTAGCTTGGGAGATCCCTGAGGTAGAAGCAGTTGCTCCCCTTGCTCTTTGGCCTTAGCATTGATCGGGTCGCTGCCCCCACAGGTGCAGATACCGTGAAGTTAGTACTCTGGTGCTGTGTGCTCTGGGCATAGCTCACACTTGCTGCTCCTTGTGCCTCCTTGGGGACCCAGAGTCTGCAGAGGGTCCCACAGGGAGTCTCAGACCTGGCCACGGCTCTCCCCACACTCCAGCCGAGTGCTGCCTCACAACAGGCTCCCTTGAGTTCCAGAATGCCTCCTGTCTCCTTCATGGCCTCCCAGAATGCCTTGGGCCTGTGAAGAAATTAACAATTGTGTTTGTATGGGAAACTTTTTGCTGTGTAATGAGTAACAGCCGTAATTAATGTTTAACATGCAGGTCTACCAAAGGAAGTGGGGGGCAGGGTTAGAGCTGTGGGGAGCTCTCTCTCCTTTGGCTAAATATTTTTGAGAGACAGGTTTCTCTGATTGGTTTTTCTATCTGGCATATTAATGAGTTCACTTATTAATCTTAAAAAAAGAGACCAAGAGTGTCAGCTCGGTCGTGTCCTATTAGAACGGTCTCTGCAAATGTCTTCTTTTCCTGTGTGGAATTTAGTGAGTGGCCTTGCCCTTCTGCTTGGCGGGTCAGAGATCGCCATGCAGATGGAGATAGTAAGCAGCCTGACGTAGAAACTCTGCCAGCCCTGTGCACAGATGGGTCCTTACCTAGCTCCAAGCCTGGTGCCCAGTGAGTGCCGAGAAGTTTGTGTAGTACTGAGTTAGGCCTGGCCACAGAAGTCCCAAGCACTCTTCCAGACTAGGCTGTCCCAGAGGCTGTGTGGCGGCAGGTACTTGTTGCTCTCATCCCTCTAGTGTGCTGGACATCAGTCTCCTGGCCACATGAGGCCAGAGGTGTCTGCAGTGTGGTCACTGACCTGACCTCCTCCCTTCCTGCCTATGTCTGAATTCCGTCTAAGAAACTGAAAGTGTGTCCTTCCTGTCTGCGGAGGAAGCCACTGCTCAGAGCCTTGTGAGAGCTGTGTTTGTGGCCAGCACCGGGTTGTCTCTCCCTCCCTCGTTGTCTACAGTGGCCAGTGCCTAGACACACACAGTGGGCGGGAGCTTCCTCCAGTGCCTCGCCTGGGCGGCTGCTCTTTAGGCCAGCAGGTGGAGGAGGAGTAATCACTTTCTCCAGGCTCCAGGAGTCTCGTGGGTGTCTGCAGGTGAAGAGGTTACAAATCACAGGGCCTCAGCCTTGAGCGATTCCCAGTAACAGGTGACAGACAGGTGAACCCAGCCCTGAGCCATGGAAGGAATCAGGTGCTGGGGCCATGGGTCTGCATTCAAAGCTGCCATTTGTTCTCAGTGACAAACGGTGTCTTCTGATCTGCAGGATGAGGGTGACACTAGGCACTAAAGTTGGGGCTGTGAGTGCCTGGTAGATGGTGGCTATTGTTGTTACCCTGTTGTTACTGTTGTGGGCTCTGTTATCTGCTGTACAGTTAGGAGATCTGTGCTGAACTTGACTCAGACTGAGGAGACCCTGGTTCTAACTCCATGGTTATCTGTGGAATGAGTTGTGATGGAGAAGATGGCTGCTCTCAGCTGTGGAGCCCTCAGTGCTTCCTAGGTCTTCTGCGGTCAGCATTCAGCTCTGCCGTCCATGTCTTCTCTAGGGGCACAGTCACAAATCAAAGGACAAGATGAGCGCCTTCTGCCATCCTGTATTCACTTCCCAGACCAGGGACAGCCATGTCATTGGTGTTCCGGAACCATTGAGGCTCAAGGTGTGCCTCAGCCTTTCAGAGTCACCAGGCCCAACTCTTAACATCTTGTCTTCACACATCCTATGAGACAGCAGACGTGCCAGGGTCAGAGGCCTCTTCATGGTCCTGGAAATGCAAACCTTTGTGAGGCTACTTCCTAAGAGTCCTGCAAAAGAAGGGCCAGGGGGTGCACCGGACTGTAGAGGGGCCTTTCCTCTGTGGGTCTCCACCTCGGCATCTGTGAGATGCAGGTTCTCAGGATCAGTGGCGTAATGTATATGCAGGTTTGGAACACCTCAGCTGAGGGGTGTGCTACCACAGAACGGAAGTTTTAGTCACTCACAAGCACTAGTTGCATTGGTATGAAGGTTCATAGCCTTGGGGCAGGTAAGCCACCTCACCTCCAAAACCAGTGTACAGTCTCCCTCCTCAGCATGCTGACACCCACCTGGCTCTCGGTGGCATCCAGTATTGGACGCAGAGTCCTGCAGAGGCTCCTGGACACGTTGGCTCACCCTCTTGTCTCTTTCAGAGTAGTAGGACATCAGTGAACAAGCCACAGACCCATAACAGTCCCAGCCCCTCCTGTGCATCCACACTGTTTACTGAGAGGGCTGATCCTCAGTCCTGGTTTATCACTAAGAGGCCGAAGGGATCTGTGGCAGCTGAGAGTCCCCTGCCAGTCCCTGCACACCATTTCCTCCTCCTCCTCCAACTCTTCCTCCTCCTCCTCGCTAGTGGCTACTCCATCCTTTGCTGGAGAACAAATGAGCAGAGGTTGCGGGCTGTCCAGAAGTAAGGAGCAGGATTAGGAGAGCAGTGCCTACCCCACCTGGGAAACCAAGTTAGAGGAGGCCCCAAGGCTGCCCAGGAGAGCGCTCAAGGGCTGAGGTCCAGCCAATAGCCTGGCGTGGCAGCCTGCATCATTAGCTGAGCCAAGTTCTGCAGCCACACAGGCCTGGTTTGTCAAAACATGGACATAACAGCACCGATCTCACAGATGAAAGTGTGCTCCCTAGAGCTTCTGTGGTCTCCACCATTTGTGGGAAGTACAAACTATAAGAATGAATAAAAACACTTCAAGAGGGACTCTAAAGTAACTTGATTGGGACTGGCGGAGCGGTTTGGTTTGTAAGGGTGCTCGCTGCCACCAAGCCTGAAGACCGCACCTCAGCCCCTAGAACCCCAGCACAGAGCTGGCAGAGAAAGTCCGGCTTGGGTGTCATTTCTCAAGGGATGAATGGAGCCCTGCAGAGCTAGGCAGAGACTTGTTCAGTCAACAAGTTTTGGTCATCACCTGTATACCAGATCTTGTTCTGGACAACAATGCAGAATCAGATGACTGTCCTATTGAAACTTCTTGATTCTGAAGTCAGTTCTGATACAAGTTATCTTTGTGACTATATGAGAAGGCACACCCCCCACTTGTGAATGTGACAGAAGAGGGGTCTGCCACCCATAAACCACAGCTCCACAAACCGAGCTCCCGCCTGAACCATTTCTACAGCCCTTCACTACTTAGGTGGTTATTAGCAGATGAGGCCTCTGAGCTTGGAGAAGTTTAAAAATATTCTGGTGTCATGATGAGTAATAACGCTACGGTAGGATGAAAGCCAGGTGTCCCCGACTCTCAGGTTGGGCTGCAGAGCTCCTCCCTGGCCGTGCCTCAGTCTGTGGGCCGTTCCTTGGAGCCAGATGCACAGCCAGCAGGGCCTGGGCTGAGACCTTCTGCATCTGTGGAAACTGCTGCATTCTTTCCAGCAGAGGCAGATGCTGGAATGGAAGACAAGGCACTTCAGGGCTGGAGGAGGCAAAGGAATCCTACCTGGGGGCCTAGGGCAAAGCTACTCCAGGAGGGACATTCCAAAAGCTAGACAAAGATAAAGCCAGGGCCCAAAGGCAGGTAGCAGGTGATGGATTCAGGGACCAGCCAGCCTCGGTGAGCAGAGCATAAGGTGAAGAAGGAGGTCAAGCTGCCTCCAGCTTCCTGAGGACCGTAAAGGAGGGTTTACCTTTGAACCCAGGCCACTGGGGCAGTGGTCACAGGCTGTGCTGTAGAGGCTGCTGTCAATGGCCTGCTCTGAACAGGAAGGAAATTACACTGAAGGAGCATATTGGTTTTATTTGAGCTGCAACAGCCCATGGTGTTTTCTAAGCATCCTCTCTAGGGTAGACTGAAGAGTAAATTGAGCAGATGAGACTGGAGAGGGCAGAAGGAAAACCCTGCCAGAATCTGCTCTATAGGACACTGGACGGCTGGAAGGAGTGGACAGATAGAGGTTCCTGGAGCAACAGACACACTGCCAGGGACTAGAGCCATCGAGAGGCCGGCTCCTATAGGAAGTTGTGGGCAGCATCCATGTCAGTCCTGGGAGGCCTGTATATGCAGTGCCATTCAGATGGAGTGTCCAGCCAGTTGAGGGAGACCACAGCTTCTGCCCACCCTGACCTCAGCTTATGAAAAAGGAAGGTAGATCGGGGTGAGCCTGACCCTGCTGTCCCAGTGTCCTGGGTTCAACCTCGCCCTGCCCTCATGCTTCCTCATACCTACTAGGCACACCACGGCAGTATTGTGGAGTTCAGTGCTCGTGAGGTACCTTAGATACCTCTTCTGTTATTAGAAGGGCCCAAATTTCAGTATATGTGAGTATCAGGCTTCTAATGGGGGTGGGGGGGGAACCACAAACTTCAAAGATAATCCAGAAGAAAACCTCGTAAAATAAGTGGGGCACTTGAATGATGACCCCTGTCCCCTGGGTTCAACTTTTGGGTAGACATTTAGCGCCAGGCTAAGGTGCAGACTTGCTGACCCTGAAGACACTGTTGTGCTACCACCAGGGCTAGTCTCCATCCTGGGAATGGATGCTCCCTCCCGCCCCATTCTACACAGCGGAGTCGCCCTCCCTCCCTCAGGATCCCAACTTGCGCTTTAATTGCCTATCGGTGGGACTCATTAAGTAGTTCTGTTCTTCGAACAACTCACGGGGGCAGCATCTTTTCCTCTGAATTCAGATATTCTTTTGAGGAATTGTGTCTTTATCTCTTGCAGGAAAATCACTAAATTAAAAGAATTTCCATTTTAAATTGCAGATTAAAGAGAAACTTAATTAGAAGGGATGGAAGCAGTCATATTTGGAGCTTTTGTTCAGAGTCCGTCCCCCGTCCCCCGTCCCCCCCCCCCCGTTGTTGAATCGCGGCCCTTGGAGTTTGTATATTTGTGTTTTAGGTGAAGTGATTTGCCTAATTAAGCTTGTCATTCATCACCACCTGCTCTTACTGACGTATATGGCTGATGGCTGCAGTAGTGAGCACGCCAGAGGATGTGTCTTTTCAGTAAGGAATTACAGTGTCAGCCAGGACATTCCTAGGTTTTATCTGATAGGAAAACCTATCTTCCCCCATTAGTTTCTCATTTAGTCATGTGTTAGGCACCTGTTCCCTGCAGGTAGGTACTGTGTAGTTGTGGACAAGTGGTATCTAAGCTGTGGCCCGTGGGAGCCAGGCAAGGAGACTGGTGATTTGGATGGCCGAGGGAGTTCTGAGAGGGCATCCTGGAGAAGCAGCTTCTAAAGGGTAATGGAGCTGAGCCTGAACCTGAGCAGGCAGCCAAGTGTTACAGAGTGTCTGTACCAAAGCTCTTGAGTTCCAGGGCTGGGGAGGTGGCTCAGTGGTTAAGAACACTTGACTGTTCTTCTAGAGGGCTGGAGTTCGGTTCTAGCACCCACACTGGGTGGCTCACAACTCTTAACTCCAGCTTTGGTGGATCTAACACCCACTTCTGTCCTCTGTAGGCATCTGCACATATGTGGTACATGGAAGGCATGGGCATGCACGCGTGCACGTGTACACATACACACACACACACACATATACACACCTTTTTTAGAGCTTGGGTTCCTCAGACTTCCTAATGCTGCAACCCTCAGTACAGTTCCTCATGCTGTGGTAACCCCCAACCATAAAAGGATTTTGTTGATAATTAATTTTGCTACTGTTATGAATAGTAATGTAAATATGTGTTTCCGATCTTAGGCAATAGCTACAAAACAGTCACTTGCCCCAAAGGGGTCACAGGTTAAGAATTGCTACTCTACAGGTGGGACTGGGCCCCAGGTGGGACTGGGCCCCAGGTGGGACTGGGGCCCCAGGTGGGACTGGGGCCCCAGGTGGGACTGGGCCCCAGGTGACAGTGCCTTCTCTCCTCTCTGTTTTCAGCCCAGTTCAACGGCAACGAGAAGCGGCAGTCCTCCCCATCACCTTCCCGGGACCGACGGCGCCAGCTCCGTGCCCCTGGAGGAGGCTTCAAGCCCATCAAGCACGGGAGCCCCGAGTTCTGTGGGATTCTGGGGGAGAGAGTGGATCCCACCATCCCACTGGAGAAGCAAATGTAAGCTCGCTGATGCTGTTCCCTCTTCCATGTCTTTACCGTAAGGACACAGTTTATCACTGACCCCTCGTGACAGAGGCTCTTGGGAGGTCAAGTTTCCAACTCCTGGCCAGGCCTGGTCTGTTCACACCATGCTGCCACCCTGACCCTCAGTAGCTGGCCTTACGAGCTGCAAAGGGTTCAGGTCACCTCTCAGTTTTCATCCCAGTTGCTGAGTCTAAACTAAACCTGCCCTCGGCGTGAATTAGATTTCTTCTCTAGCTGTCATGTGGCTTCTGTGTTACACATGCTGGCTGATGATCAGCTGAGACCTTTATACTTTTGATCAGGTTTCCCGGTCTCTCTCTCCAGTCCGACCCCTCCTCCAAGCATTGTGCCAGGCCTGGCCCTTTGGTTGCCTTTCCTCTTGACCACGATGCCAACTCCCTGCTCAGAAACCACCTGTGACTCCATTACTCGAGGATGAGGCCTCAGCTCCCTTGGTTTCTTAACACATCTTTGCTGACCTTCCCTCTCCCTGTCAGCCCTGTGAGATCAAGGGTGCAGTGAGTATACACTGGAGAAAGCAGTTGCTGCTGGATGGGGGGAGTGGCAGTGACTGAGTCTCCCTGATCCCTTCAGTCTGACCTGTGTTCCCAGGGTGACCCCCTGCTCAGACCCAGTAACAGTAGGCCCAACCCCCCTCCTCCCCCCAGGACCACCCAGGATAGCCTGTGCTCTACAGATTCCCTGCACGCAGGCCGCCTACTGGCCTCCTGGCTCCTGGTCCAGTGCCCTTTGCCTCTCTTTTTTGATCCTCCACTCCAGGCCCCTCCTTTTTTCAACATGAAGTAGCGAGGAAAGGACCTGGCAGCCCTATCCTGTTTGCCACCAGGGACTACCCTTAACGAGGCCCCTGGAGGCCCTTCTCTATCTCTGTTCCAGCCCCCGTGTTCAGGGAGGGCAGACAGTGGGAAGCACTTCCCTAGAGACCCTTTCCTGCCTTCCCTGAGGACCGTTCAGTGTCAACTGGCTGGAAATTGTGTTCTTAATAAACCGCTTTTGTCAGCTTGCTAGCGGGGGGGGGGGGGGGGTGTCGCTCGGGCCACGCCCCCTGAGCCTGATCTCCCCAGATCTGCTATCACCAACTTTGTTTTAGTTTGCCTGTTTCTCCTCAGGGTTGCCTTGGGCCCAGGCATCTCTGGAAACGTTCTCACTATGGCAGCCTAAGCATCCCCAACCCGGCCATTGGCAGTCACAGAGTCCGCGCCCCACCCCCACTCCCACACATGGACACACACCTGGCATCCTACATCCGGTTACCTCTGCTGCAGTGTTCCTTTCCTGGGCCCAGCATAGACACAGAGGAGTTTTTTGACTACCTCCAGTGTCAGTGAAGACCTTTGCTGTCCCACTGAGACTTTGTCTCCAGCTTTCCCAGTCACACATACACGGTTTTCCTGTCCTCCCATGGCCAGTGGGGCCCTATGCCCTCTGTGCCACATGTTCCTCCTCTCTGGCTCACATAGTACCCGGAAATGGATGCTGTGGTCCTCATGAGCCCAGCTAGTGCCAGGACAATTTGGCAGGAGCAGGTTCCAGCCACTCTGTTTCGGATTAGAGAGCTGCCCTGTGCCCTGCCATGCTCTAGGAGCCCATTTCCTTGAGGGAAATGTTTGGGAGCCCCTGGGCCGTGCTGCCTGCCCCTGTTCCCCCCACCCCACCCCGATCTCTACTGCTTTCCAGCCTATGACTCTTTCACACTTACACTTTCTAGCTGCTGTTCTTCACACCGTCTTTTTTCCTCCTCCTTCGGCCTGCACTGATAAACCCCTGTCCCCACAGGCTTTCCTGGTCCCCATGCCTAAAATAGTCCCAGCCATGTGACTATTTCTCCCTCAGCACCTGTCACCACAGGGCCAACTTGATGAGCACAGAGTATCTGGTGCTGGACTGCAGGGACCTTCCGTGGGACGGGCCCAGGGGTTTCCATCAGGATCCGACATGCGGCAGACACTGGCTGAGCAGCTGTTGGACCTCCTCACAGGCGGCTGAAGCCAGCAGCTGCTCTGGCGGGCACTCTGGGAGCCCAGGGCCTTCTCTCCTCTCTGACTGCACTCTTGTTCTCTCCCCAGATGGTATCACGGAGCCATCAGCAGAAGTGATGCAGAGACGCTGCTGCGACTCTGTAAGGAGTGCAGCTACCTTGTCCGGAACAGCCAGACCAGCAAGCATGACTACTCCCTCTCCCTGAAGTGAGTCCTGTGTGCCCTCTGCCTGCATGCGTCTTCACAGAAAGGCTGCACTTAGTTCCCCCAAGAAGCTTGTCCCTACCAGTTATTTCAAGCCTTGGTTTTTAATTTGGTCTCATTTTGGGAACACGGAGAAGTGGTGTGGTTTTCCACCGCTGCTTTCGCAGGGAGGAGAGGCTCATCCTCACAAGTACAGCCGCTAGCCTGGAAGGACTCTCGTGTTCAGCGAGCCCGGGGCCTGTACCTGGCTCTTAGCACGCCTTGCCCAGCATCAGCTTCACACCAGTCCTTTGGTGAGGAATGTGTTGTTGTCCCATTCTGTAGACTGGGAAACTAAGGCTCACAGAGAGCAGGTGATGGATGGCCGTCTGTCTGACCTTCATGGTGCTGTGTAGCTGCTTATGAGAACCCTTTCCTGTTCCCCAGTTGTCTTCTGGACTGATCTTCTTTTCATATACCCCACAGAGTTTGGGAGGGAATGCTGTGAACCAGAAAGACCCCTCACTGATGTGGCTGCTTTGCAGCTGCTCAGGTCCTTCTGGCCCATGAGCTGTTAAAATGAACAGGTTCAGAAATAAGATGTTTGGATTTTTTTTCCCTCCTGCTGGAGTGTTCCGCTGTTCAATGCTGTTGCTAGATGGGATCCAAGAACTCTTCCAGGGTCCATTGTGGAGATGGGAGATTTGAGGTTCAGAGGAAAGAGCAGTGCTCCAAGGCACGGAATTAGTGATACAACTGGGGTGAGATATACTGGGTAGGAGTGGAGCCCTCTACCTTGCCTCCCCGCTGCCCTAGTCATTGCCAGAGGCTCTCCATGAGAGTAGGCTTGGCCGTACCTCTTTCAGGAAGCCATGCTGTAGGATGGACTTCCTGTCACATGACCAGCCTTCTCCTCCCCGCACCCCCACCCCTGAGTCCCAGACAGCCTGCTGCCAATCAAGGGCACTGGGAGTGCTAGTTTGTTCCTCCCCCCTCTATCTTTCTCTCTGAGTTCTTCCTGGATTATATTGCTCCTAGAATCTCCATTATTTGGGGACTATGGAGAGGCCACTACAAAAGACCTGGTTAGATGTTCAGTAGAAGAAGGAACAGAAGCCATGTGTACAGGGCAGGGCCTTGTCAGGTAACAGCCTACAGGTTTGTTGCATGAAGACGTGACTCCAAGCAGTCTCCTGGGTGCTGGGACCCTTGGGAACTTCAGCACAGCTGCGCCTGTGGAAAACTGTCTGCTGAGGACCTGTGATGGGCCAGGACTGGGGCACCAAAACAGGACTGGGGCACCAAAACAGGACTGAGGGAGTCTGTAGCCAGTTGCTGAACTGAGCCCAGTCACTCTAGGGTCATCCATGTTTCTACCCTTTGTCTCCTCATTACCTAATATGCATTGAAACCAAGTCACAGGTCGGTGCCAGAGGCCAGAGGCTTGGCCCCTTTACCCCTGCCATGTGTATTCATTGGGTTGGGGCCCCTGGGGAGGTAGTTCCTTGGTTCTGCTTTTATGGTGATCGCCTTGTCATTCAGGTGGTGTAGGTGCTATGGGAGCCAGTGGGAGCCACCTCCCTGCCTTGTGGCCTTCACAACTCTGAGCCTCCCTGTCTTTATCTGTGCACTGGGATGATGATCTGTTCCTAAGCAACAAGCATCCAGTCCAGTCAGAGTGCTGCCCACGTGACCTAATATGGTTCCCACCCTGTCCCTGTTTCCTGCCAGTAACCGTGAAGATTGTTCGTTGTCCTAGCCAGACATGGTGACACGTCCTTTTAATCCCTGCATCTGGGAGGGAGAAGCAAGTGCGTCTCCTGAGTTTGAGGCCGATCTGGTCTCTGCAGCAGGTTGTAAGCCAGCTGAGGTGTATCATGAGACTTTGTAGGCCAAGACTGTAGGCTGTCCTGCCCTTCAGACCCTGCTCACTATATGACTTAACTTAGCAAGTCCCTTCCCTTTTCTGGGTCCATCAACACGTGTCCCTGCCTGTCTGACTAGATGGACTGCGCTTCCCAAGCCAGTGGCTTCGAGCATGCTGGACTAGAGCACTGTGCCCCGCCAGAGGTCTGGTTTGTTACACCTGTCCTATCTGATCTAATCGCACAGAGCTGCTGTATACGGGCCGCTCTTCTAGCACAAGGAACTGGAGCTGAAGGGTTGGATTTGTGTTTGTTTAGAGCCATTACAGTACCACCCCTGATGGTCAGAGGGCTGTGCTCAGCCAGGCAGCCTTTCCTTGAAGAAAGGAGACCTGGGGAGAGGTGCTTTCCAGAACAGCCATGTTCTGAGACCCTTGCCCACAAGCAGAACCACCCTGGTACTGTGAGTACTGTCTCCGGGGAAAGCACCACCTTTGCCAGCCTGTGTGCAGTATGTGGTTTCTCACATCCTCAGGCCCCCTGCCAGTGGCCAGGCGGGGGCACGGCAGGGCACCCCCCACCCCCCACCCCACTCCCACACACACACAGGCTGCAAGCTGACATCGGAATTCTAGCTATGCTGCTTCTCAGCCTCTGGCCATTTTCAGTTGGCCTCGGGTCCTTCTGTGAGACAAGTCTGTGGGGTAGAACATGCTTGAGGAAGCCTATCTATGCCCCTGAGACAGGTTCCCCTCCTTGCTTGGTCCTTCCCTTGGAAGAGTTTTGTGGAAACCCTCTGTACCTGGCACTGGGCTCTAGAGAGAGAGACAGAGAGACAAGGCAGACAGCCAGGCCCAGCTGCAGGGGCTCACACCCTGCTCATTCTGACTGCAGAGGGTGGTCACCATCACCAAGGGCCAGAAGCTGCAAGGCAGAAGCAGCACATGACTCTTAAGAGAACCTAGTGTTCCCCAGGCAACAAGGACATCAGTAGAAGGTAAAGCCAGGCAAAGATGTGGGGTGTTGTGACAAGGCCACTGGCCAACAGGTCCTGCTCGGAGTTCTGCCCTCTCATCCGTCAGCAGAGATAAGCACTCGCGCGCGTACGCGCACGGACACACACACACACACACACACCACACACACAGCTGACACCCTAAGCCCTCTGTAGAAGTGATGTCACAGATTTATCTAAGAAAGCAGCCCCGATGGAGACTCACAGTGGACATAACCCTGGGAGGCAGTGACTTGCTTGGTCTGGCCATACTGCACCCTCCAGCTCCCTGTGCCTTTGGTGACCCAAGACAGTGTCTATACAGCATCCTCTGTCAGATTCACATATGTCATCACTCCCCGATCATGGTCAACACCCACCCTTGACGCTAGTCAGAGAGTCTACAAGTGGCTTTATCATTCCCAGTATCTTGCTGCAGATGTCTCTCTTGCCACCATCAGCGTGACAACACGTACTAGCCAGACTCACACCTACCACTGGTCCCGGGCATGCGGGGTACAGTCTCCAGCCAGGCAAGCAGAGGTTGAGCCTTTGGCACTGGTGAGAAAATACCACAAGCTGACGGCCTCTGCTTTCCCTGGAAAGGCCGTCGGTCAGGCCTGGGGCTAGGGATGAAGGTGAGGAGCGGCTCCTTCACAGGCGTCTTCAGGCACTTTCGACTGTGAGGGCTCCGCGAGATTTTGCAAAAGCATCTGGAGAGGATAGGGGAAAGAGGACTTAAGAGACGGCAAAGTTTGGTCCTGGGGATGGGGTGAGTCCTATTTTGGGGCAGTGGGGATGGGGTGAGTCCTACTTGGGGTGGGGGGAGGCTTGGGGACCATTTCTGTGGGGCCTGGGATGGGTTACACGCACAGTCACACTTCTGAAGCCTTAGCCAGCAGGTGACAAGGACCCAGCCCCACCTCTTCCCACTGCACTGGAGCAAGCAGCCCCCTAGAGCCCTCACAAGATAAGCTTTTGGTTTTCAAGTCCCCAGAGATGGATTGCCTACTACCAGGGATTGACCCGTTTCCATCACGCCCCTAACTCTGCCTTCCTCAGCCTGGTGCTTTGTCCTATTTGGACCCACTTCTTGAGCTCCATTCCCGCAGGACCTCACAGCCCGGCAAGGAAGAGAAGACACCTAGGAAATACACTAAACGTGTTAGAGCTTAGAGGTTGGAAAATGCCCTGGGCTGCACATGAGGGAAGGGACCAGAGAGGGATTTGAAGGACAGTAGATCTTAAAGGGTGGGCAGCAGAGGGGGAACAGGCCCAAAGCATGCTTAGAAGAACAAATCCCACAGTGAGCTGTGCCCAGCCATGGCACATCCTGGGTCACCCCTCAGAGAATTGAGGAGTCCCTGCAGGGTGGGCACACGGTACAGTGATGATCTCTGAGCCTCATTCTGGAATCATCAGTGAACTAGAGACATGAATGTTACCAAAGGAAAAGACCACAGCTTTGGCCCCCTGTGTCCCACATGCCACACCTGTGTTGACTGAGTCTGCACTGGCAGGGGACCTGCTGTGAAAAGGTTGGAGGTAGCATGAGAGCATCCTGGGCCATCTGGTGCCAGGCAAGTGGTTGTCTCCCCGGGCCTCCCTTGACAGGAGGCCTATGGGTAAGGAGGCTGGGCAGGTGAGGTCCACTATGGTGCTGACACACAGTAGGCATTTAGGACATGCTGAGCTCTGGTCCACCCTGTTCTTCCAGAGCCTTTCAAAACTGCCCTGAGAGCAGCACATGCCTGGAGCTAGTGTCATCCCTGTTGGTGTCCTTAAGACTTGGGGTGGGGTGCGCACAGCTCTGGGCGGCAAGCATGAAGGTCTAGGTTCAACCCCCACACTGCAAACAAGTGATGTTAAGGTCTGAGGCTTGGTTATTACACTTGCTTCCAGCCTTGTGGCCCTACAGTGGACCACAGAGGCTTTCTTTGAATCTGAGGGCAGAGGAGGGCCCCCTGCATCCGGCGGTGTGAGGTGCGCAGTTTATGAAGAAAGGCCTCTGATTGCTTAGGGACACCCCTTTGCCTTGCCTGGAGCAGTGGGTTGTGTCACCTGCTAGATGCCCTGTACCTACCAGTAAATCCCCCCTGGTCTGTAGAGGGGAGGGTGGGTGGGTGATGTAGGCCAGGAAGAGCTTAGGAGATATATTTCAGTTAAGGGTATTTTTTTTTCTTCTCTCCCTTCATTGATTTGTACGGTGAAGGAGAGAGTTTTCAAACAGTAGGCATGTCTGGGACCAGCCAGGCAGGCGAGTGATTAATCTTAGTTTGTTGCTGCTGACAGCCAGGAGCAAGAAATAATAAATGTTTGCAGGGAAAGGAGGGGGGGCAGTGAGAAGAAGCTGAGCCCTGCATCCAACAGTGGGGAGCACAGATTTCACTGCCTTCTGTGGAGCCGACATCAGAGTTCAGGCTCCAGTCGTGTAGGGCCTACCTAGTTTGTAAAAAGCCCAGATTCAATCCCCGGGGCTCTAAAACAAAACCAAGTAAGAACCAGGGGAGGCTCCCGAAGTTTCACTGCTCTGACTGAGGCCGCCCCCTCCGGGTCACAGCAGGGCTCCTCAGCAGCTGTTGAACTCCCTTCAGGGTCCCCTAGAGTAACTTCATCCCGGCTATCCATCTTTCTGACCCCCAACATCCTCTGAGAGGATGATGAGCCCTAGTAAGGGCAAACCCTCTAAGGAAGGCAGTTTGTGTGCCGTGTCCAGCTCAGACACACTTACTACTTATCTAGGGACCCCACACTACCCAGGTCTGACCACAGGACCTCTCTGTATGTCTTGTGGTCTTGTGAGCTGCTAAACTGGGTATGTGCTGGAAGACAGGGATACAGGAGAAGCAGTGATAGCCCTGTCTGGGCAGGGAGAGAAGCTCTGTCCTACTGAGGAGGATTAGAGCAGTTGGTTAAGGGTGGAAAAGAGTGAGGGCAGCAGGCAGAAGCCATGGCGGGGGAGGGAAGCGCCACCCTCCGTGCATGGTGTCCAGCACCCACCCCAGGAGAGAGGTAGCCCTGTGCAGGCCACGTTGGCTCAGGGCTCTTGTCCCAGCTCCCCAGGTACCTACAGCAGACTTCCTGAGCTTCTGTTTTCTCTCATCTGTGACATGTCTCGTGGGCATTTTAATGAAGAGACAGTGAATAGAAGTGCCTCACACATGTCTACTTGAGCCCAGAGCCTTGCTGCGTATTGCACAGCTGTCTTTGTAATCTTTGGGAAACTGTAGGTTACAGTTAAAGCGGACTCTGCCCATATCCACACTCTATCACCGTGATGACAGTTTTGTGGGGGCTGGAGAGAAGGCTCAGTGGTTAAGAGTTTGATTCTGAGTATCCACGTGGCAGCTTATAGTCTTCTGTAACTCCGGTCCCAGTGGGTCTAATGCTCTCTTCTGACCTCTGGGCACTAAGCATGCCCGTGGCCACAGGTCGGCATGCAAGCAAACCGTCCAAACACATAAAAACAGGGAAACTGTTCCATGAAAAAAAAAAAGGTTTATGTGGCTGTCACAAGAGCAAACCCTGCAATCCCATAACTGAGAACTTGAGTATCACAGAACTCAGGCCGCCCTCTTCTGGATTGTGCCAGCTCAGAGACTTGAGACTTGTGTCACTTGAGCTCTCTGACCTGTGCTCCTCTGTGGCTGTAGTGATAACTGTCTCGGGAGGGAGGCTCTTTCCTCCTCACTGCCCTGCTTCCTCTCCAGCTCTCCCACCACGGCCTTATGCTTTGGGAATCACAGCTTCCTTCTTGTCAGAATCTCATTCTGGTCCCCCGTGCAGCATGTGGGGCAGGAACTCTGACAATCCTATGACCAGACATCTTGGGACAGAAAGAGACCCTGTAGATAAAACCAAGGCTCAGGACAGGAAGTTGTTCCCCACCCTCACCCTGAACCTCAGCCAGCATTTGGGACAGGTGAGCTTGGGCAGGGGTAGACAACGCGGCCCTCAATACACGAGAGATGCCTATCCTTTCAGGACTGCTAAAGGGAGAGGTGATGTTCTGCTTAATTAGTGTGCTTTGTGTTTCCTTCTTCTGGAAGGTTAAAGGAAGTATGACAATTAAGAAGTGCAGCTTAGCCAGGCAGTGGTGGCGCACGCCTTTAATCCCAGCACTTGGGAGGCAGAGGCAGGAGGATTTCTGAGTTCGAGGCCAGCCTGGTCTACAAAGTGAGTTCCAGGACAGCCAGGGCTACACAGAGAAACCCTGTCTCAAAAAACAAAAAAAAAAAAAATAGTGCAGCTTTAGGCAGAGGGACCCTAGCGCTCTTTCGCAGGGGCTTGGGAGAGAATGCTGCATCTGAAGTGTGCAGATGGCTCCAGAATGGAAGCAGGCATAAGACGTGCCCGCCAGCCAGCAGACATTTGCCTGCCAGAGCCCGTCAACAGTTTGGGGTAGTTGTAGTAGGTAGAAAAGGTCCAGGCAAGTTCAGAACAGTGGGTTCGAATCCTGCACTACCCCCCTGGGCAGATGGACGGAGCAGTCCTCACTCTTCCTTTGGGAAGGGATTCAGACGGACCTCAATTTGTGGTCCCAGCAAAGCAGGTGGGACGTGCCCAGCATTGAATAGCTCTGGACTACTGAAATCCCACCCTGAGGTGGGACATGGGGGACACTAGAAAGGGGGTGGGCACTTGAAGTGTAGCTCTCGCTCTGTGACACTGCCACCAGAAAGCTTCATTCTTGTAGCTAGCAGAGGTCACGTGGTGCCACAGCTGTGAGTGAAGCTCAGATTTTAATACAGCCTGACATTCTTTCTGCCCTGTGGGGTTCATCTGAGCAGAAGGCACCCCCTCCCTACCACCAGGACCGCTCCAGATGTTCCTAGCAGGACCCAGGTCAGGCATCCCCTGGCTGCTTTTCCCAGGCAGATGTGACATGTCAAAAGCCTGAAGACATAAAGGGTCAGGGGCTTAAGGTGGGACCAGCAAACAGGACTCCTCTGTCTGGTTCTTAATCCATGGTAGGTTTCTGAGTACCAGTGGGGGAGCGCAACCCTCCTCTTCCCACTGTGTGGTGGGGGAAGCCAGTCAAGGCATTCAGCCTGACCCCGGGCTCTGTCCTACACACACACTCTCTCACACTCACACAGAGTTATTCACTTAAACTAAATGGGGGTGTGCCATGGAAACTGGGGGGACTGTCTGGTAGACAAGCTTAAGCCAGCTCACAGGGTGGGGTGCCTTTCAGAAGAGCTTCTGCCTGTGGATCTATGCCTGGTCAGGATGGAGGCTGCTGTTCCAGCTCAGGGAAGGACAAGGACAGTTGGTGGGTGGGGAACAAACAGTAAGAGGAAGTTGAGGACTGTGTCCAGGTTTCTAAGCAGCTAGGGGATCAGGTACAGTTGGCTTTGAAAATGCCCCCCCCCCACATGTCTCCCTCCTCTCCTACCCCCCACCTCCCAGATGCCATTTCCTCCTTCCCTCCAATCGTGCAGGCCCCCCTGAGGCGGTGTGTGCGACGCTGACTCTGCCCCGCACTGCCCGTCCTCGAGATTTGTGCCAGGAGGTGATGGCTGTCTCCTCCCGGCCTGCTCCATCCTCCCTTTGTTCCTCCCAGGTCCTCTCCAGCGTCTGACCCACCCCGATTACATTTCCAGCAGGCTTTTAATTATCTCCTATCAGCCTGCTTCATCTGCCTGTGTGGCTCAGCCACCAAGGGAGGCGTTCCAACTGCCCATCCGTCACCAGGAAGATCCCATGGCCTGGACACACTTCCCTTTGGAGGTGCAGGCTGATCTCTCCAAACCAGAGCATTTCTTTCTAATCACCCTCATACCAGTTTGTTAACATAATGGATTTAATGAAATTTTGCCAGAGCCATCCAGGAAATGGTTGCTCGGGGCCTTCGGGGACATCCCATGGGATGCTGTAGGAGGAGGCCCTGAGGACAGCTGCAGAGCCAGAGCGTGCCCGCATGAGAAGGAAGAGCCTTGGAGCCAGAGATCGGGCATCCCACCCTTGCGTCTCCCCGAGTCCTTGCATAAGGACATGGGAACTTTATGGAATTGGGCTCATCTGTGACTGGAGAGGCTGCATAGATGCATGGGGTCACGGCAGCCTGGGTGCTGACCTCAGTGAGGGGTGTATGGTGGAAGGTTTTGTTTCTCTTAGACCGTGGTAAACAATCCAAAGCTCCCACAGAAAACCCCATCAGCCTGAACGTGAGGCATCTGGTGGATCTCAAAGCCACAGTTGCATACAGTAAGACCCCGGGTTATAGACAGGGTTTAACTGTTCCCTAGGCCCCTGTCAGTTAGAGCGGAGTCAGGAGGTGACACTGCCAGCAGCTTGTCATGGTCTTGTCCCGCCTCCCGACTCTGCAAGGTTACGACCCTTCTGAACCTCACCAGCACCGTGTCTCCCTTCTCCTGTTTTCCTCATAAATGTTCTTGGTATTTGAGGCAGATTTATAAAATCACGCCGCAGGTTTTACAGCCCTCACCTTTGCTGCCACAGCTCAAAACTGTAAAAGGTCCATTCGGCTTTGCGAGTCTGTGAGAAGGTGGGGGTCCCCGGCATGCATGCATATCTGGCACTTCCCCTCAATCCTGCTCATGTCCAGGTAGGCCCCTGGTTCTGGTGAGGTGTTATGGGGCTTCTTGCAGGTGATGGCGTGTGGACAGGACCTTGTGGGATAGACAGAGCTTATGTTAGCCTTCCTGTCCCTGTGACCACAGCCTTGGAAAGGAACAACCGCAGGGACGGATGGCTTATTTTGTCTCTGTGGTTTCAGTCCCCGGCAGAGAGCAGAGCAGCTCCGTGTGTGATGGTGGGGGAATGTGGAGGCCGTTCACATCATTGTGAATAGGAAACAGAGCCAGGTGGGACTAAGGCAGGTACAGTCTTCAAAGACTGACTCCCAGTGACCTCCCTCTCCAGCTCAGCGCCCCCTACCCCCCCTACACACACACACACACACACACACACACACACACACACACACACACAAGATCTTCATAGCATCCCAATGCAGCTGGGGAACAAGTGTTCAAAACATGAACCTGTGGGAGAGACAGATTTCAGACCCAAACCATAACAAATTTAAAAGGAGGAAACGGGAAGTCGGCACTCCTGGGAGCAGTTCCCTGGTTCACCCCCACTTTCCCTTTCAAGATCAGCGGCTCAGGAGAGTCACGGGTTAGTCACCACCCTGCCAGTCACCAGCACTCATAGCCCTGCTTCCTTTGCACAGTCACCACATCTCAGCTTGCCAAAGAGCAAGCAACGTGCTAGACACAGCCTTCCGTGGAGCGAGACGCCTGCCGTGAGCCTTGAACAGTACCTGATCACTGGTGTTGGGAACCAGCTCGAAAGGCTGTGAACAGTGTTCTCTGAGGAGGTAGAATGGTGCAAGCCATGGTGCATGAGTTCTGACCGACACTCAGCCCTAGACTGCGATCTGGGCTTCTAGCGTGTTCTGCCCCCACAGAGCAACATCCCCTTCTGAGTTCCGATTTTTCAGGCTGTGACGGTAATCTTTTTTTGTCCTGAATGGTTCCAAACCCAAAACACCATCCAGGGTTGACTCTCTGTGGGAATGGAGGTTCAAACAGGCAGCCAGTCAGTTCTGATGGTGAGCAACTGTAACTAATTACTTGCAGCCATGCTGAAAAAAAAAAACATAATTAATGTGGCCAAACCCTGGCCAAATAATAAAATGGAAGCTTTGTTGTGTATCAAGGCAGAAATCAATTCCATTAGGGAGCAGAGAGCTAGAGATTTAATTTTGAGGAAATTCTCTACCTTGTGGAAAGAGGCTGTCAAACAGCTGCCAGAGTGAATGTCCAACATGAACGATTTGCCCTCCAAAGCCGGGACAACTGAGAAGTGGCCGTAACCTTCTGGAACAGTTTGTCAATCTTTTGAGTGTGAGCTGAGCTTTTGCTTGTTAGCAGTCTTGAACATGTGTCCTTTGGTCTGGGTTGAGAGGTGAGAACTTTCTGTACCTAGTGGTCGTTGGGGGGTTGAGTAGAATCCTGTTCTTTGAGACTGAGAGGCGAGAGAGGTAAGAGGTGCTCCCAGGAGGTCAGCAGGCCCCCACCATGAACGGTGGAGTGCTCCCAGGAGGTCAGCAGGCACCCACCGTGAACGGTGGAGTGCTCCCAGGAGGTCAGCAGGCACCCACCGTGAACGGTGGAGTGCTCCCAGGAGGTCAGCAGGCACCCACCGTGAACGGTGGAGTGCTCCCAGGAGGTCAGCAGGCACCCACCGTGAACGGTGGAGTTTATGCACAGATGTCAGGAGCAGTGACTTACCTAGGCAAACCCACCAGGGACACCAGGCAGGCCAGCCAACTGGGATGTAAACATGGAGCGGATGCTGTGAGGCAGGCCAGTGTGCCCAGTGTGCCCAGCTGGAGAGGAGTCGCCTCTGGCGCTTTCTTCCCAGGGCAGGTAGGATGCCCAAGGCCTGCTAGAGCCAGTGTGTGGAGCTGCCACCAGCTAGGTGTGATAGGAACATGGAGTGGGGATAGACTTTGCATTGTAGAGCGGAGGTTGGAAGGCGGGGCACTCGGCTGGAGCCTGAGCTTCCCAGCGCATCTGGAGAGCCCAATGCTCGTGTCCGGAGCGTGCTACACAGCTAAAGGTTGTGTGTCACAAGGGCATTTTCCTCCTCAGACGGAACTAGGAAGGTGGTTCTCAAGCCTCAGTGGGCTCAGAGGGACTGCTGCCTAGTTCCTGAAGACAGCTGGGAGCTTTTCCCGCTGGGAATCACTGTTGTTCATGTGTCTGATCTGTTGGCAGTCCACCATGTGCCTTTGAACTTGCAAAGAGGAGAACACCATCTCCCGGAGGTGGTGAGGGCTGTTGAGTCCAACCTAACCCAGACTCCAGACAGTGTGGGAAAGTGGCCGCTTCCTCCCCTACCCTCCTGTTACTTACTTGGTCTCATACAGATAGGCCATAGGTGTTTACCACTGATGGTCTGGACAGCTCACAGTGGTAGTAGAGGATTCAGTCCCTGCCACAGTCTGCATCTCTCAATGGTGTCTTCTCTCTCAGAAGCGCTGAATACAGTAATACCCCCCCCAAGCACTCCCACCTGCTAGACGTCATGTTTGCTGATAACTGTATTAATTAATGAGAGGCCTCTTCTCTTTGGCTTTTGGAAACAGGATCTCAGGTGACCTGGGCTGGCCTTAAACTGAGTAGCCCAGGTAACCTCAAACTCTTGATCCTCTTGCCTCTGCCGCCCAACTGTTGGGATTCCAGGATTTCTCAGTATACCCTGCTTTCCCTCCTCCTGTTCTCATGTGGATACCTCACAAACCACAGTGGGAGTTTTTGTTTTTGCAGTATAGGCGTGCCCCCTGAACCTCAGCCCTCAAGCCTGCTAGGCAAATGAACTATACCCTTTTATTTACTTTTTCTTTTTTTTTTTTTAAGATTTATTTATTTTATGAGTACACTGTTGCTGTCTTCAGACACACCAGAAGAGGGCATCAGATCCTGGGAATTGAACTCAGGACCTCTGGAAGAGCAGTCAGTGCTCCTAACCACTGAGCTGTCTCTCCAGCCCTACTTTTTATTTTCAAACAGGCTCTAGGGTGACCTTAAACTTACTTTGCGACCTAGACTGTCCTTGAACTTGTAGTTCTCCTGACTCAGCCTATCAAACAGCTACAATTACAGGTCTTCGCCGCCAGCCAGGGAGAAACTGTGTGATTTCCCGGTGTCGTGGAACAGGACTTGCTGTGGAGAAGTGATTCTCAGGCCAGTAAACACACCGCTGTGCCCAGTGATACTCAGAAACAGAGCTGGCAATCCTGGCACCTATCCCTATATAGGTCCCAGGCCCAGGAATATTTCCCCTCCTGTGAAATATAGTCCCTGAAATTTGGTTATGGAAATAGGAGGGATAGGTGCCAGGATTGGTTCTTGAAAGTAGCCTAGAAGCCCTGGGAAGCAAGCTGTTTGGCAGGTCCTCTGTTATGTCTTTACCAAGGAACCAGATGGCCTTGCCTTAGCCAGGCAATCACATTTGTTTATCCTGAAAGTGTCTGGGAGGGCAGCTAGATGTGATCCCTGTACTGGTAGTAAGGAGTGTGGCTTTACCCTGACACTCAACATTCTGGGCTAAGGGATTGTTCAGTGTGTTACCTTTCACTTAGAATCAACCTTGGCTCCTACTAGATGCTGAGCCCTGGACTCTCCAGACATTGCCAGTTCCTTCTCAGGGAAGGCAGAGCAACGGGCCCAGGCGAGAACCTCAATCTCCTAAGGATATCGTGGGCTGGGAGAGGCCCGTCCTTTTGTCCTGGATGGATTCTGTCCATCCTGTTTGGCCCAGGCTTAGGTGGTGTCTGTCTCTCCAAGCCCAGAGAGCCACGTAGATGGTGCTCGACAGAAGTGTCCCCATTCTCCCCTGCCCATCCCACTGTGTGAGAACATCAGTGTGGAGTGGACACTTTGGGGCTCTTTGGAAAATCAGTTGGATGGTGTTTTGCTGGGGCAGACACATGAAGGAACGTTTTGTTAAAGTAGACACGGCTGTGAAAGGCTAAGGCAGACGTTGCACTGAAGCAGACACAGGAGAGAGCATGTTCTGCTAAAGCAAGCACGTGAAAGGACACGAGATAAAAGATTCTTTGCTAATGGCACGCGTGTGTATTGGTCCACCTTACATTTTACATAGTTGAGTTGCATTTGTCAGGACACCATAGAGAGAAACACACCAAAAAACTTCTGGTGCTGTGCTGAATTTTGTTGCAGCTTCTAAGGACTCAGGCTGATTGGATGCAAGTGCCGAGGCAAGGCTCGTGGAGGACACGTGATGTTTGGAGGGTGTAAATAGGACTGCATGGAGTGACGGATTCAGAGCTCAGCTTGCTGGTACAGCTCGCTGTGCAACGCTTGTGGGTCTCCAGTCTTCTCTGATCTTCGCTTCCCTGAGAGAGGCACAGCTGAGAACTTGTGGTGTTCTGTTGGTCCTTCCTGCTGAGCTGAGGCCTGACTGTCTCTGTTGGGTTGTGTCACTGCTGTTGGTAACCCAACTCTCCTGAACTGACTGCTGGTGTACCTGTGAAGTGCTTGCGAGTAGATCGAGCTGCCGCTGCCTGCTAACCTGTGTGTGAGCTGCTGATTTCCAGATAACACAGATGGGAGTTGCTCCAAAGAACCTTTATACACAGGTCCACTCCCCCCACCCCACCCCACCCTTTCTTTCCCACTACCTCTGGTGGATAGTGGGCTACAAGGGAGGTTAAGTCGTTTAAGAACCATCATTAAAAATAGGATTTGAAAAAATTAAAATTGCATCAGTGGAAGGATCTCCACCTTTTGCAGAGGGGACCTTTTAGCCCAGGGACAGAGGGAAGTCTGTCTTGTGGCATTAGCAGGATCAGAGACTGAACCAACATCTGTGACTTGGGTCAGCATCAGGGACAGTCTCACAGCCGCTGCCGCCGCCGCCAGCACCACCTGTTCTCCTGCAGGTTTCATGTGTTCACCCTCAAATCAGGATGGATGGAAACATTGCCCCAAGTGGGAGACACCACCAAAACAAAATGTATTACCACTATGTACATATCTCAGCCAATGCGAGGCTCACTCCTCCCTGAGCCTCATCATTAACAGCTTCTAGGATGACACTTCATACGAGTTTTGTCCCTAAGAGAATCGCCCTTCGTGGTCTCATCTTGCCCTACCTCCTGTTGGTCTGTGAGAGCCAGCCTTTTACTCTCTGTCCACCTGCCCGTTTGTCTCTGTGAAGACAGCACTGCGTCGATACATTGTGATTTACAGAAGGCTGGGCTGTCACTCAGAGCTCGAGGAACACCAGGCGCCCCCATAGGCCTGATCCCTGCTGGTGTCTACTGGACGTGTAATTGTTTGGCTATAAATCAAGCTGTTGGGCTCAGCAGGGCTTACATTTAGACATTGTTCACCACAGGGACAAGCTTTAGCCTATCCTCGGAGGTGGTGGGGTGCAGGTGTTCACCCTGTGGCTCAGTCAACCTGTTCTGTCCACCCACCTCTTTTGGACTCTAGTACATTTCTGCTGGAGGGGGCCCTTAGTGTCCCTGTCTGTGTACTTGGAGAGCACATTCTGCAGTGAAGGATGCCATTCTGTCCACGACACTTGGGAAACTCCAGGGTCCTTGCCCTGTGACCCAACACATTGTCTGTCTCTGTCTCTCTCTCTCTGTCTCTGTCTCTCTGTCTCTGTCTCTCTCTGTCTCTGTCTCTCTGTCTCTCTGTCTCTCTCTCTCTGTCTCTCTGTCTGTCTCTCTGTCTGTCTCTCTCTCTCTCCCTCTCTCCCTCCCTCCTCCCTCTCCCTCTCCCTCTCCCTCTCCTTCTCCTTCTCCCTCTCCCTCTCTCTCCAGCACTTGCTTCTCACACCTGTGCAGTGAGCATCTGAGTCTCCTGCCAGTCTCCTCCTGCATTTGTCCTGAATCAAGAGCACAGTCAGGATCTTCCTGGGCATCTTAGGTTGGTCAGGCTGTTCCCTCCTCCCAAACCCTGAGGCCTTATCTACTGAATGCTGTCTGTCGGATTATCTTGTCACAGAGGCCACTTTAGTCTAAAGTGTCACAGGAGAGATGACTCCCTCCTTCATTCTCACTTAGGCAGGTAGCTTGAACTGATAGGGAGGTTGCTATGAGGGTATATAAAGCCCTACAAGGGCAGCCATACTGGTGATACTGCTGGAGCACCTGGTTCCCAGATGTGAGGACGGTTTCCCTAAAAGTGTACAGTCCTAGTAGGAAGCTCTTCAGGGTCAGAGTAGGTGGGAATATCTGGGTTTGCCCCCCATAGGATCCAAGCACTTTGAGAGGCAAGGAGGATCATGAGTTCAAAGCCAGCCTGGGCTACATAGCAAGCCCTTGCTGGAGAGGTGAGAGGAACAGAGGTCTGAGTCATAAAGCAGACTGCTTTCGGAGGAAGGATGGCTCCCATCAGTTTAGCACAAATGTCCCTGTCTGTCGTGGGTAGATGGTACATCCCGAGAGCTGAAGGTAGAGCCTGACCTCAAGCCCCGAAACACAGTCCTTGCTCTGTTGTGCAGGATAGGGCTCTGCGCCCTCCACCTCCCTTGGTCGTTGAGGTCATTTAAAATGCATAGCCTTATCCTCTTTGTTCCTTCACTAATCTGCCCCTGAATCTGGGTTCCGTGATTAGAATCACATGTTTAAAACTGACCTAACAACAGCCCCTGGGGACCCCAGCTTAGGAGTGCCCTGACTGAGGCTTAACCTACGCCCTTTAGGAAGACAGGCAAAAACTGGTCTTATATTTGTGGTTCATGTGTATGAGCCCATGCAAAGGGCAGTGGCTAGCCCAGGGATCCCACACAGGAATTCTGAACTCCAAGGAAGGAGTGACCCACAGTAGAAAAATCTCACAGTTTGAAAGACATAGGTCTTTATACCCAGTTTATAGGATTGTTCCTCTCAGAGGTCCCTCCTCCCTGCAGGAGCCTTTCTGGGCTCACTCTCCACCCTACCCTTGAGAGCTTACAGCTGGAAGGAGTCAGGAGACCTCAATTCCCTGCTCTAGGCAGAACCTGACAAGGCAGCCAATGGGAAAGGGTTGCAAACCCAGGGTGCCCTGGACACAGGCTGAGCAGGTGCTGCAAGCCAGAGCAGGGAGTACATTCAGCTGGGAAGTCACAGCAGATAGGGTCACCAACCTCGGGGTCTCACAAAGCAGGGGAGTTCCAAGACCCGCCTAAATCCATTCAGCTGGGTGACTGACAGAGAAGGTGAGGTCACGGCGGTAGCTGCAGGCCTGTGTGAGGGCTGAGAAGGAAGAACAGACTGCTGAGTCCAAGAGACATAGGTTTGAAGACACCCAATACCAACACTTGAGGGGGCAGGAGGCTCAGGAGCCCAATCCTTGACTACACAGCAGGTGTGAGGCTAGCCTAGGCTACGTGCCCGGAGGAAGAGAGAAAGGAAGGATTCAGGCATAAATCCTGACCCCCATCTTTCCCCGTAAAATAAGGTACATGGTTTTCTGAGCCTGAATTTCCCCATCTGCAAGTGATGCTAGTCATGCCAGCTTAGCTCTGCCTGGGGTTTAAATGCTAGCATTCTGAACTCTGAATTGCTATTGGGGACCATCGGTGGTCCAGTGGTCCGGGACTGAAGGATGTGAAACATTTGGCTCAAGAAAGCGGCTCCCCACCACAGCAAGGCAGAAGCTCCTCGTGTGCCGACTGCTGTGACTGGTCTCTCTCTGCTAGTCCCGTAGGGCTATTTCCTCCTTCATCCCACATAAATATTATATGCTAGTGTTTTTAAGTCATTTCATCATGAAAAGAAACGATTTAACACAACTATTACCCAGGATTCTTCATGAAATATGCATCAAGCAATTAGGTCTAAAAGCGAGAGGTGAGGCCTTGCACCCGAGCTCAGTGGCGGGCAGCTGGGGGCTGAGTGATGTTTTATTAAAGCTCATGATTGGGAGGCGAGGTGGGGCCTGTTATTAGGCCAGCACACACCAGGCATGCTTGCTGATCCCGGGGCAGTGACAAGGAGGTGCTTTTTGTGATGGTAATGAGCGATCTAAGTGCCCTGACAGCCCCTGCATCCTGCCTCCCTGGGCCTTACAAGACTCATTAGACAGGTCACCCGCCAGAGACACCCCTGCTTGTGACTTTGCTCTCACAAGATATCCTATCAAAGGAGCCAACAAAGGAACAGTTGGCAGGAGTCTGTCAGAGCTCCCTGGGAAGGGAGCTGTCCCAGAACCACCCTGGCATCCTGGCTGCTTCCGCATGCCTTGAGGAGCACAGGAGCAGGCTCTGTCCTCTGGGAGCATCTGCAGGCCCCCTGCTGGGTGACTCTCTGACCTATCTCCTCCATCGTGTCAAAGGGGTGAAGGTATAGCAGCCACAGGCTGTACCTCACTGCAAAACCATCTTGTGAGCAGCCACGGCCTTCCTGTGCACACCCTTGTCTGATGCCCACGGAGATTTGAATACCTTCCTTTCTCTTCTAGTTTGATTTCAGTGGCTGTGATAATACCCTGCCCAGGCTGGGTATTTTGGCATATACCATTGATCCCACCACTAGGAAGACAAAGGCAGGCAGATCGCTGTGAGTTCAAGGCCACCCTGACTGAACCTCTTGGGGTGGGTTCATGGCTAGGGGCTTCACTGGTTGGAGCCGGCCATTCTCAATGCCTGGGACAGTTTTGTGTATGGCCTTCCAGCCTGCCCCACTGGTCTCTGAGCAGACTTGGTCAAGGGTGTGGAGGCTCTGCATAGAGAGTCTGCTTAGTCCCCGCCGCTGCCCCTTCTGCCCCGCCTGGCTTCATGTGGGTGGGGCACTGCCGCTCTGGAGAGTATTCTAGGAGAGGACTAGGCCTTGCTACTGTTTGTTATGGCAACTTCAAGTCACCTGTAGTTGTTAGAGCCATTCCCACCCTTGCTCTGACTACTGGATGGCACAAAAATCTAGTGTAGAAATCTCCTATTAACCCTTAACCTTGTGAGTTCCTTGCCCAAGACCCCCTTGAGATATAACGGGAGCCATTATGTCAGCCTCTGAGAGCTGTGTTGGCCTCTCTGTCCTACAAATCCTCCACTCCCTCCCATGTGACTGTGGACCCCTCGCAGAGCTCCACCCTTCGCAGAGCTCCATTGCTCGGTGTCCAACAACATCACTGCAAGCTCTGCTCTGCAGCGCAGGGAGGGAAGGAGGGCGCGTCATGGTCACACCTGGTTTCCTGTACGCCTGCTTAGCGTCCCAGACAGGCTGAGCAGACTTCCGGGACACCTTCTAGATGTCTTGTCACTGCAGCTCCAGATCCTTTTCCAGCTGACTGGTGTTTGTGGGCCTTATGCCATGCTGAGGTGAGCCCTTGGCCTCACTGGGTTTTGTTTTCTGTGTGGCATGCTGGCCCTTGCAGGTGCCTGAGTAAGCGCTCCTCGCAAACATGGAGACGATTCTGGGGTGCAGTGACCCTTCGCTGCAGAGCTTGCCACGGGCTCTGTAATTAGAATACCACAGCCTTAAAACTCTTGATTTAAATTTTAGTTCTTCACAAGAACTATTCTTTCTTGAAATGTAATTGCCAATATCTTTGAAGCCCGCGATAACCTCTCGGAGTACACCACTGTGCGCATATTGCTCTGTTCTGTTCCTACACTAGTAAGCATTTTTTTCTATCCATTTGGAAAGCATAACAGGTTGGGGGGGGGGCATTACACCCAGAGGACAGGTAAAATTTAAGACCCCCATTGGAACATAGAGACCAGAAAGGGAATTGGGGCTCAGGAAGACCATAGCCCTCAGAGTCCGTGCAGGACTCTTGGCTTCCCTAGGTATGGCTGCTGGGTCCACGAGTTACCAGGGATGGTCTCTGAGATGGTGGCACACTCTCAGTCCAAAACCTTAGGTTTGGGTGAGTGGACGAGAAGAGGCAGGTGATGGGCGCATGCCCAAGTGAGCCAGAGTGTGACTGGAGCTTACGACCTCAAATGGGAGAGGTCCTCTGCCACACACAGTTGGACCGTGACTGGTGCCCCTCTGGACCGGTGCCCCTCTGGCATGCTGGTAGATTGTGAGCTACGATGACCAGGACACATCGGCTCCCAGCAGTTGGGAGCCGCCACTGCCTTTCCTTCAGGTTTCGCCAAAGTTGTTCTCCCTGGACAGACAGAGTGGGCACAGAGACCCCGCCTGCTCCTCTTGCGTAGGCTCCTGGGGAAACCGAGCGTGATGGGTGGGGTTGGCATATGCTATCACAGCTTAGAAAGTTGAGTGTAGCTAGAGTTGTCATGTTCACCACATGCGAAGGAAGGAAGGAATTCTGCTTTGGGGTTCCTGGGAGACTGCTGGCAAGGAGCACCTACCCAAGACATGCCTGGTTGAGAGCAAGTACAACTCCGCCACAGCCCATTGCCGGTAGCTCGGCACGTGACTCAGTGTACCCAAGGGGAGCCGGAAATGTTCCTAGCTGCAGCGCCCCTTCCCTGAGACAGAGTCCTCTGTCTAAGAGAATAGCTTGCCTGCCATTGCTACATACTACACTGGCCCAAGGCCACCTGTCAGTTTGGAGCATCTTGCAAGGTTTAAACAGGTCCCTTCTTTGTTACAGGGCTGGTTTTTACCACCACCACCCCTGAAATTTTCAGAAGCTTTTGGGTGGAACGTCTTTCATTATCAGTAGTTTGCCCCTGGACCCCAGTCAGGTTCAGAAATGGATGATGCTCCTAGGTGTGGCTAGAACCCCTTATTCTAGACAGCTGAGAGACTTTGCACCCGCGCCCCAGTGGCCAGGGCTAGCTCCTGGGGAGTGCATGTGTGTATGGGAGCCGAAGCAAGTGCAAGCCGTGCCTCTGACCTCTGTGTTTTGTTTACAGGAGCAACCAGGGCTTCATGCACATGAAACTGGCCAAGACCAAAGAGAAGTATGTTCTGGGTCAGAACAGCCCCCCCTTTGACAGTGTCCCGGAAGTCATCCACTACTACACCACCAGGAAGCTACCCATCAAAGGGGCAGAGCACTTGTCCCTCCTCTACCCAGTGGCCGTGCGGACTCTGTGAAAAGACCAGCCTCACCCTGTTCTGTGACCAAGCCTGTTACTTGGAGGAGCTGGCAGGGCACAGTCCAGAGCTGTGTTGCCAGCGGTGTCCAGTGTGTGTTGTGTGTATGGTACTAGCACACCACTGCATGTCTTAGAATGCTGTCGCTACTTACAGGGTTGGAGAAGGCCTGGATGAAGAGGGGCAGCCTGTGGCCGCGCCACCCCAGCCCCTACCCCACCCCCTCCTCGCGTTTCTGTGAATTAAAGTATTTGCAATCCAAAGAGATGCCTTCCAGGGTGAACAAAGGTGGAGCTGCTCCAGTGGTGGGCGGGGCCGGCAGTGGGCGGGGCCAGCAGTGGGTGGAGCGGAGCCCTGGCCTGTATCTCTTTGTTTTCCAGTCGTCAGGAACTCACCTGTGTATGGGCAAGGTTTTCCCATTGGTGCTGGGAGCCCAGGAGGCCCTGGGAGCCACCCTCTCTGGTTGTGTCTATGTCACTGGGTGTGCATATTGAGTGTACACAAAAGAGACCATGTCATAAGCCAGAGTAAGCCCCCATCTACTTTTAGATGTACACTCTGTAACCCTTAGATGTCAAGGAACCATTGTGCAGACAAAGAGGATGCAATTATTTATGAATATGATAGGGTGTGTAAATAAAATAGTCATTTAATATATATTATTAGCCTTTTTTTTTTAATTAAAAAAAATATCTGAGGCGTTCTCTGCAGAGGGAAATGCTGGCCTGCTGGTTTAATTCCCAAGCAAGATGTGTTTCCTGGTCTTATCATCTGGTATAGCAGGCCCTGTGAAGGACGGTGGGGAGCTCCAGTCAGGCCTAGACAACTTTCTGGGCTCTTGAGGGGTCTATGGACTGGGCGGGAGGGGCGGTGTGGCCACAGGAGTGACCTGAATTCAGACTCCAGCCGAGTGGCTCAAAGTCGACCGAGTTTCCAGACTCCCCTTCTACACTCGGCAGCTAATGGCAAATGTGAACCCCTTAGGTACCAGGTGCCCAGGAGTCCACAAAGGGTTTTCTGCCTATTATCAGTCACACTGCCCTGAAAAGGTGATCCACATGGGGAGAGCGGAAGTAGCCTCCCAAGGCAACAGAGCCGATGAGCAGCCCAAAAGTTTCCGCACATGGCTCTGAAAGGCCTCACCTTGTTTAGGGTGGAGCAAGTTCCTGATATGTCAGGGGACATAGACCCTCTTGGTCCCCGCATGGGCGAAAGTCCGTGTGTGCACGTGCACGCACATACAGGCCTGGTGTGTCGGTCACCTTTCTCTCTTGTGACAAGAGGGACAACTAAAGGAGAGTTAATTTTCTCACAGGTGAGGGTTCAGGTTCAGTCCACAGTGACTGGAGTGTTAGACCTTAGGAGGAAGCAGATGTGTGAATGCTCCTGCTCACCTGGCCGCCTGTACTCACCCTGGGACCTCAGCCCATGGGGTGATGCCACAGTATACCACCGTCACCACCACCACCATCATCACCACCACCGTCATCATCTCTTATTTTTTGAGATTATAACTGTATCATTTCCCTTTGTCTTTTCTTCCCTTCAAACCCTCCCATATTCCCCACCTTGCTCTGTTTCAAATTCATGGCCATATTCTTGGTGGGTCTTTCCCTCGCCAGTGCCGCCGCTCTGGAAGCACTCTGGTATGTCTCCTCGGTGATTGTAAATACAGGCAAGATGGCGGTGAAGGTTTACCATCTGGCTCTGTTGCATTCATAGGCAACAGGAAAGGCTTGGCTGCTCTTGGCTGACCAAGGTGCAAAGGAACTGGTTCCAGACAGGCTCTACCGCCTCTCCCAGATTCCTGTCTAAGCCACCCAGGTAGATGGTCTGAGTGGACTGGAAGGTTGGTGACCATTGTCCCCAGTCCGTGTGGGCAGAGAACAGTAGATGACAGTCCGGCCATCTCCAGCAGTGGATTCAAGCCCAGTGTTCAGAGGCAGAGGCCTGAGGCAGGTCTAGACTTGCCAAAGCTGCCTTTCAGGTTGGGGCAGAAGTAAAAGCCACCTTTGGGTAGCTGCCAACGGTTCCAGCAGCTTGAAGCCAAGTGGTTTCCTTGATTTCTTCGAGGTATGCCCCACCTCCTGCCTCACCGTCCTAGTCCCTTTGCTGTGCCGCAGTGTCCCCAGGCCCTCGAGACTGCCCTGCCGCCTGTTGCTGACTGAAGCCTCCACAACTCTCTCTCCCTGGTGTGCATTTTCCCCAAAATGTCCTTCAGGGGAAGTGGCGAGGAAAGCACCTGAAGTGACCTGTGTCCCCTTAGGGAGAAGGAAGAGGAAAATAAGCAAGCGACTGCCAGGGCCTGTCCCTCCCCGCCCCCCCCCCCCCCGTGTGGGGGTGGAGGGTGGTGGCTGCTGGCGGTTAGATGCAGGAGGCAGGCCTGGGGTCCCAGTCGCTGCCGTGCTGAACAAGTTCAGATTTGGGCCTCCAGGGCATTTCCTGAAGTGCGCTGTGCCACAGGGTCCTCCCTGGAGGCACGGACCAGAAAGGTCTCCGGAAAGGCCCTGTGGGCGGGGCAGAGGGTTCTCCTTCCTCTGCCTTTGCTCCCTTAGGTGACTCCCGACCAGCCTTCCCAATTCTGCCTTCATCTTCCTGAAGTTTCCCCCAGACCCAGCCTCTCACTCTCCTTAGGAACTGAGGCATATAAAAGAGCCAGCCTACAGGATGGAGATGCTAAAAGGAATTTTTCCCCTTAATTTTATGAACCCCTCCCTTTTCCTCTAACTGTGGCTGGCTTCCTCTGTCAGCGTGTATTCATGTTTTCTTGGACATCTAACAATTGAAAGGGCTTTTCCATCTCAGAAACCCTCACATTCAGGGTACTGGCGTTGATTTGGTTTTTGTTTTGGCTTTTTTTTTTTTAATCTCCTGCCAATTAATGGGGGGAGGGTGGATGAGCTGGAGTTCTTTGAGGAGGAAAAAAAGCTGCCGCCACACAATCTCAGTTTTTTTGTCTGAGAGCACAACCTTCAGCCACCAACAGGCCCCTCACAGAGCCACAGGGCTGCTGTTCTTTCTTTTTGCTGCCTTCATTATTGGCCACAATGTCCGGGCCACTTGAGCAGCTTGTCCTTGAGCCCAGGGCCCTTTGGCAGCCCAGCAGAGCAATATGGCTTCCGAAGAAAGAAAAGCTTTCTTGGGGGAGGGGAGGAGGAGGACGGGGGGGGGTGTTGACTTGCTGGTCTTCCAGCGTATTCTGGAGAGGCTCTCTGAGCAACCCTTTGCAGAGAAGCTGGAAATGACCCAAGAGCAACTCTGGCTGGTGGCCTTCGGTGACCGTGAGCAGGAAGGCCTCATGTCAAAAGCAGACACCCTTCCACCCTCAGTCTCTGCAATAGCAGTTCCCAGAGGACCAAGACATTCAGATGTTTGCTGTCAGTTGACCAAGGGTCCAAGAAGGACAAGTGCCCCCAATGGCCTTAGGGACAGCTCATCAGAAATACTGGGACAAGCAGGCTGACTTTTGGAGTTTGACCCATGGATGCCCCTGAGGGAGGGTCCTCAGGTGACTCAGTACAGTCCAGCAAACTCACTTCCTAAGCAAATCTCAAGGGCACACGCCTTTGGGACCCTAATGGTTCCCGTATGATGGAAATGTACCCTACTGAGTTTGGACTCTGGATGATAAAACTACCTTGTTAGGTCCATTATATGTGACACTTTGAATGTGCACGTGCCTTGTTCAAACACCCTGTGTTCCATGTTCCATGTTTAGTTTCTCTCAAATGCAGTCATAGGCCCCAGGAATCTTTGCAGATGGCTGCCTGCCTGCCAAAGCTATTCCATCCCTCAAAGGGGCAATTCCAGGAGAGGAGGAGCCTAGCTCCCTCCAGATGAGGAAACTGGGTCCCTTATGAGCTTAAGTGGAAAGAAATGAATTGACTCAGCTGACATCCATTGAGTGCTCCCTGGTGGATACTGAGGTGAGTGGACCCCGCCTCTGAACTGGGGGGGGGGGTCCTGCGTGGGAAAAACAAACAAGAAATAACTCAACACAGGACAGGCCATAGCAGGGGTGTGGAGGCAGGGACACGTGGGTGACTGGGTCTGTTTATAACAGTCAGGGCATGGTGGGCCCTGGAGAAGAAGCAAGAGTTCACAAGGGACTTTAGAGGGGTGTGGCTGCTCCAGGTAGAGGTATCGGGTGTCAGAACCAACAGGAGACTTGGACAGGCCACCATGGTGCCATTATACCACTATAGCAATACTCCGAGTCTCCTGGGGCTTCATTGGAAGTAAATAACCAGAGCGGGGGGGGGGGGGGGGAACAAAAGGAAGAACTATTTCCTCCATGGAAGGTTGATCTTATGAAGTGCTAGGGATGCCGGTGTGTGCGTGTGTGTGCGTGCGTGCGTGTGTGTGTGTGTGTGTGTGTGTGTGTGTGCGCGCGCGCACGCGAGCGTGTGCATGCACACGAGCCTGCATTGCTGGGATGGAACCCAGGGCTTTGAGCATGCTAGGCAAGTGGTCTGCTGCTGAGCCACTCCCATTGTTTCCCCGACACTATGGTCATGCTAGCATCGTTCTGCAGCCTAGAGCCTTTCTGAAGCAAGAAAGCCCTTTCGTCACATGCAGAGCAGCACTGGGGGCCCTCGTGTGACAGGGGCCCTCATCTCCCGGGGGAGAACCCACCTGCTTTTCCTACTCAAAAGGAAAAGTCCTGTCTCCCCCCCAAAAAAGACCATCCTGGGACTCAGTCTCCCTCTGCACAGTGGCGGTCCCCAATCATGCACGCATATGCACACAGACAGAGGAAATCAGTCTGGAAAGGGCAAATCCGGGCACAAGGACCTGGAGACAGAAAATGTTCTTGGGCTTAGCCAGGACCCAAGTGCTACTACTGATAGACAACCAGGACTCGCCTCACTACTTCATTGACTGTTTTATCTGGAGAGGTTTTTTGTTTGTTTGTTTGTTTTTGGTTTTGTCTGTGTATGCATACATATATGTATGTGTTATTGCCTCTGGGGGACGGGTTGTCTGTATGTATGTGTATACATACATACATACATATACATATATATACATACATACGTACACAAACAAATTGTGTGTGTGTGTGTGTGTGTGTGTGTGTGTGTGTAACAAACATGGAACATAAAACAGATGCAGATCAGTGGGCCAGCTGGGGAGGGAGGTGAGCGGAGGGCAGTGGAGGACCAGGGAGGCAGAGGCTTGCCAAAGTCTGGGGCAAGTGGATCCTCCAGGATCTTTGTGCCAAGAGCTTGGCGGTTCACTTTGGCCAGTGCCGTTCTCAGAAGCCGGGGTGGGATTGAAGGATTCATCTGAATTTGTGAGCTGTTTTGGTGGTGGTGGTGGTGGTTGGTTGGTTGGTTTGGCTTGTTTTTTTGCCCTCACCATCTCCCTCTTGAGTGGGAACCCCTCAGGCTTGCCATGACTCCGCCATTCCTCTGCTTTGGAGGACAGTTTCCATAGAAGGCTAACTGGGTGACCATTACTAGCATGGCTCTGGTGCCCTCTTGTGGGCTTTTTTCTGCATTACAGTCGAGCCTCAGAAAAAGCAAAATGGAGGTGAAACTAAACATTCCTGGGAGGAAGAGATGGCAGAGTGAACGGATGAGTGGCTGGCGGTGTGAAGGGGTGGGTGACGGGGTTCTAGCTGGAGAGACAGGAAGAGGCATCCGAGCTAGCTCTCACAGGAGGGAGGATGGCACCCCAGGTACAGGAAGCCCTGAGTACAGCCGAGAGGCAGGCTGGCTCCCACAGCAGCTCCCGCTCCTCAGTGCACCCTCACAAAGCTGTAAGGATTCACTTGCTGAGGGAAAAGGCAGGACTGAAGGGGGAGAGCAGGGCTGAAGTGGGGAGAGCAGGGGGGAGGGGAGGATGGGGGAGAGCAGGGGGAAGGGGAGGATGGGGGAGAGCAGGGGGAAGGGGAGGATGGGGGAGAGCAGGGCTGAGGTGGGGAGAGCAGGGGGGAGGGGGAGAGCAGGGGGAGGGGAGGATGGGGGAGAGCAGGGCTGAGGTGGGGAGAGCAGGGGGGAGGGGAGGATGGGGGAGAGCAGGGCTGAGGTGGGGAGAGCAGGGGGGAGGGGAGGATGGGGGAGAGCAGGACTGAGGTGGGGAGAGCAGGGGGGAGGGGGAGAGCAGGGGGAGGGGAGGATGGGGGAGAGCAGGGCTGAGGTGGGGAGAGCAGGGGGGAGGGGAGGATGGGGGAGAGCAGGGCTGAGGTGGGGAGAGCAGTGGGGAGGGGAGGATGGGGGAGAGCAGGGCTGAGGTGGGGAGAGCCAGGGGGAAGGGGAGGATGGGGGAGAGCAGGGCTGAGGTGGGGAGAGCAGGGGGGGAGGGGAGGATGGGGGAGAGCAGGGCTGAGGTAGGGAGAGCAGGGGGAAGGGGAGGATGGGGGAGAGCAGGGCTGAGGTGGGGAGAGCAGTGGGGAGGGGAGGATGGGGGAGAGCAGGGCTGAGGTGGGGAGAGCAGGGGGAAGGGGAGGATGGGGGAGAGCAGGGCTGATGTAGGGAGAGCAGGGGGAAGGGGAGGATGGGGGAGAGCTGGGGGAGAGCAGGGGGAAGGGGAGGATGGGGGAGAGCAGGGCTGAGGTAGGGAGAGCAGGGGGAAGGGGAGGATGGGGGAGAGCAGGGCTGAGGTAGGGAGAGCAGGGGGAAGGGGAGGATGGGGGAGAGCAGGGGGAGGGGAGGATGGGGGAGAGCAGGGCTGAGGTAGGGAGAGCAGGGGGAAGGGGAGGATGGGGGAGAGCAGGGGGAAGGGGAGGATGGGGAGAGCAGGGCTGAGGTGGGGAGAGCAGGGGGAAGGGGAGGATGGGGGAGAGCAGGGGGAAGGGGAGGATGGGGGAGAGCAGGGCTGAGGTGGGGAGAGCAGGGGGAAGGGGAGGATGGGGGAGAGCAGGGCTGAGGTGGGGAGAGCAGGGGGAAGGGGAGGATAGGGGAGAGCAGGGCTGAGGTGGGGAGAGCAGGGGGGAGGTTGAGAGCAGGGGGAGGGGAGGATGGGGGAAAGCAGGGCTGAGGTGGGGAGAGCAGGGGGAAGGGGAGGATGGGGGAAAGCAGGGCTGAGGTGGGGAGAGCAGGGGGAAGGGGAGGATGGGGAGAGCAGGGCTGAGGTGGGGAGAGCAGGGGGAGGGGAGGGGAGGATGGGGAAGTGTGGAGCGGGGCAGGGGGCAGAGAACAGCAGTCTAAGAAACAGCTCAGCTCATAGCATCCTCATGTGGCGCTTTTCCCAAGTTCCCAATCTTCTGATCATAAAACTCAAACGTTTTCACCAGACTAAATCTGTATTTCAGGCAAATGTAAAGAAGACAACTCTTACCTTCAGGGGTGCAGTTTCCTGTCGTGAAGAAGCTCCCCTGTCTTCTAGGCACAAGTATAATTGTTTTACTTTAAGCAAAATGGAGCCTTTCTGCACTTGTGGCTTTGTCTTAGGGTTTTACTGCTGTGTTCACAGACACCATGACCAAGGTAACTCTTACAAGGACAATATTTAATTGGGGCTGGCTTACAGGTTCAGAGGTTCAGTCCATTATCATCATGGTGGGAGCATGGCAGCATCCAGGCAGGCACGGTGCAGGAGGAGCTGAGAGTTCTACATCTTCATCTGAAGACTGCTAGTGGAAAACTGGCTTCCAGGCAGCTAGGATGAGGGTCTTAAAGCCCACGCCCACAGTGACACACCTACTCCACAAAGCCACACCTCCTAATAGTGCCGCTCCCTGGGTCGAGCATGTATAAGCCGTCACAGACTCCATCCCTCACTTTCTGCTCCAGAGAGCCCTGTCCTTTCTCTTTCTGTTAACATTAAATCCCTAAGGCATGGGCTTCTTTCCCATAGGCTTCTGATACCCTGATACACTGTTTTACTTTATTTAAATTATATTCAAGTTTCTGTATAGCCAGCCCTGTGAGGAAATATCTTCATTCAGAAATTAGCACCCAAAGTTTTGCTTGGGTTTTGTTTTTGGTTTTGATTTGTTTTTTCTGGTTTTGGTTGGCTGGGTTTTTTTTTGTTTGTTTTTTTTTTTGTTTTTTTTGTTTTTTTTGGTTTTTCGAGACAGGGTTTCTCTGTGTAGCCCTGGCTGTCCTGGAACTCACTTTGTAGACCAGGCTGGCCTTGAACTCAGAAATCCTCCTGCCTCTGCCTCCCAAGTGCTGGGATTAAAGGCGTGCGCCACCACCGCCCGGCTTTTTTTTTTTATTCCAAGAGAAATGTACAGAAGGGCATTATGGGTCAGGGCGCATGGGTCTATGCTCTGACCCATCTCCAGGTGTTTCCGTCCTCCTGGGAAGCGTCAGTTGGTCTGCCCCTGAATGTTTGACAATGCCCCTAAACAAAAGCTTCGTGCTTACGTCTGAAGACCTTTTCCTTTAAAACTCAGGTTTGCTTAAAGCATGAGACAGCAGGCTTAGCAGTTTCTTCCCAACAGAGAGAACTAAAGTCCCAGCAGACCCTAAGAGTGGGAGAGGCCTGGGCTTAGGTGGTGGTGTGACTGATTGTCCCCAGCTAAGGCTTTGGTAGAATGCAGTGCTCAGTACAGGAAGGGATGAGGTGAACGGAAACTGTCGCTTCAGGGGCCAGTTCCGTGCGTGCCTCTTGCACTTGACTTCTATCAGGCAGTGGCTCCTCGGCCCAGTGACAGTGTGAGGCAGGGCTGGAGGCCTGGAGACACTCAGGAGAGCTGGGCCCTCCTGGGTGTAAAAGCAGCTATGTAAGCCAGTCAGAGATCCCATGGGGCTGTCAGGAGTGTTACACATGCAAGAATGTCCTCATCAGCGAGGTCACAGCAGCCGTGGAACCTCAATGGCTAGAAGGTCTACAAGACACAGAGACTTCCAAAACCATGAGTGTGGGGTCCATTTTACAGATCAAAGATGTTCTCGCCTGGATGAGGAATGGCACAAGCTGAAGCAGGGACAGCTTAGAGCCCCCTAGAGATGCGGGCTCAGAGCAGCACACCCCCACATCCCATCTTTGTTGTTTAAAACCACTCTGCCTGGCACACACCTAGCACTTGGGAGGTGAGTGCAGGAAGGCGAGGAGTTAAAAGTCATCCTTGGCTATACACTGGGTTAAGTCAGCCTGGGCTACTGGAGACTCAACACTTTAGGAAAGGGGGAGGGGCCGGGGAAGTAGTCCAGTCGGTAGAATACTTGCTTAGCAAGCATGAAGCGATGAGTTCTATCCCCAGCACCACATGAGCTCACGCCTGTGATCCCCACCCTCCATAGGTGGAGGTAGAATCAGGAGCTCACAAAGGTCAGTCTCAGCTCCATAGCAGACTCGAGGTTAATCTGGCCTGCATGAGACCCTGTTGTCTTGAAACAAACCAAAACCAAACCAAGACAAAAAAGGCTAGCAAGATGGCTCAGTGGGTAAGGGTGCTTGCCGCCAAGTCTGACAGCCAGAGTTCCATCCCCAGAATAGACACGGTGGAAGCTGAGGAAAACTTTCTTAAGCCGTCCTCTGACCTCTGCACACACTACGGCACACGTATGCCTAGCTGTTATCTAAGTAGTAAGCAGTTGTGTTTACAATTTAAATAATTCCAAGAGTTAATATTTTATTTCTCAACCCTTTATTTATTATCCTATTATATAAATAGGAACTCCCCGCATCTTCGTTGTATGAATATTAAAATCATATTCATTGATTTCATCGTGCTCCTTATGTGTTTATCTTCCCCTTCTTACTAGAATGTCAAGCCCGCACGCACAGGGGCCAGGAGAATGCGTGGACGGATGGTCAGTAGCTGTAGTGGCTATTCCTGGTTGTCAACTTGACTAAATCTGGAATGAACTAAACAAGAATTGGAAGGCTCACCTATAATCCTAATCTGGAGGCTCAGAGATACAAGTTTCTGACCTGGAGATCTTGATGCATAGTGACTATGAATTCCAGAAGATTAAGATTAGGGGATCTCTGAGTTCAAGGTCATCTGGGATTAAAGGCATGGTGGCACACGCCTTTAATCTGGGCCACACTCTCTGCTGGAGACCTATATAAGGACGTTGGAAGAAGGAAGATTTCACTCTGGCTTTTCCTGGCCTGCCTCGTGGGACGGAGCAACTGCTAGATCCTCGGACTTCCATCCACAGCTGCCTTGTGGGACTGAGCAACTGCTAGATCCTTGGACTTCCATCCACAAGTACTGCTGACTATTGTTGGGGAGTTGGACTACAAGCTGTAAGTCATCCACAAATTCCCTAACTATATAGGGACTACCCATACGTCCTGTGACTCTAGAGAACCCTAATACAGTAGCTGAGAATCAAGGTCCCGTGTGTGGCACGCTTACTGTGTGTGCACTTGACACTGCACACTCTGAGGCCTCATGGGGCAGGGAAAGGAGTCTCAGAAGGACCAGTGACAGAGAAAAAGCGGAAGCTGGAGCTGACAGTGGAGACTCAGAGGAAGGCCGCACGCGGTCCAGAAGTCATGGTAGTCTGGTGGGAACAGCAGGGCCCCACTGTCCCACAAGAGCAAGAGGAAGAAGGAAAGCCGGCTCCTTGAAATCTCGGGAGGGGTGGGCGGTGGGGGGGAGGCTCTGCCTCTAGGAGAGTCTCCCCAGGTGCCCCAAACCTGAGCACCAGGAAGTGTTAGGTCTCAAACCTGGGACAGTGCTACATACCATTACATACCGAAGACGCTGTCCCAGCTGCCAGCCTTTCCCAGCATCCCCAGCACCTGTTACAGCCACCCCTAGGCTTCCCAGCCCAGGGCCTGAGCTGCCCTTCCCCCAGCCGCCCTTCCCTATATGATAACCTCAGTCATTCTGGCTACAAGTGCTTTGCTCTCTCAATTTCTTGATTTTCTGGTCTTTGGCTCACTCCAGCCTCTTGGCTCCAGATTCCTCTCTCCGCCTCTCTCTCTCCCCCACACCACCCCATCCCACCCCACCCCAGTCTGCCCCATATCCTCACATGGCCAGTTCAGTCTGCAGGTCATGTTTGCTCTGGAAGCTCCCAGATGCTTCTGTCTCTGGCTGTGCTCTCCTTTGTATCTATAATAAAAACCTCAATCCCTTAGGAGCAGTGGTGGCCTCCTTTTCTTTCTTTTCTTTTCTTTTCTTTTCTCTTTCTTTCTCCCATTTAGGAAGGAACCCCCACAGGTCCAGCTGTAGAAGCGAAGGTTTCACCTGACTGTACATCTAGGTTTTGAACTTGCAGCCCCATCACCCGATCTCACTGAAGGCTGTGCTATCTCTAGCTCAGTATTTCCCTGCTTGCCTGATGATCGTAAGGTCCCCGAGTGGTTCTTGTAATGCTACAGATCCCTGAGTCCTGTGCTTGGCAGTCGATATCCGTTCAGATCTGAGGTTGGTCTCAGGAACCACAAGCTTCCCTGGGGCATCAGAGTTTAGGTAACATGCTCTGGGGTAAAGGGCAATTTGCCTTGGAATTATCTTTACCCTGGGCCTTAAGTGCCAGGGAAGTATGAGGTATCAGGTACTGCTAGCGAACTGGACCTCTGTGATCCGGTCCCCAGGCCATGGGGGTGGGACAGCCCCGCCCCACCTTCACCAGGCAAACACAGGTCAAGAGATTTCTCCCGACACACAAAACATGCGACAATCAGAGGGAGTAGTCATTGTGTAACTGCTTGGAAATCCTAGTGTATTGTGCAAATGTTTGCTGTGTATTGACTGGCCTTTTACTAGATTTAAAAAAACCTGTTTGTATTTCACAAGTTTGTGTCACTCAGATACCAAATGAGGTGTCTCCTGACCCTACTCAGAGGTCACTGAACTTTCTGGGACCAAGTTTGACACTTAGGTGTGCCTGAGAGAAAACCAACATTGAAGGACGGAACAAGGCCAGCCAAAGGTGCAGCCTGATGTCTCCTCCCTTGAATACTTCTTCCAAAGCTATGAGTTTCCTGAGGCTATCTTGTTGAAATCCTGGTCATCTTTTGTGACCACCTCTTCCAGGTAGCCTTCCCTGACTGCAGCTGGTCCTGCTTCTTTTACTGTCTCAGCACTGGCAGCTTCCTTAGTCCTCTTTCTCTCCTGGACTGTGAGCTCATTCAGGTACACATTCCTGATTCCTAAGGGACCTCCGGTCATTATCATGGGTTAGGATGTCAATTTGGAGTTATTGTTTCCCCCAAATTACCTAAAGATCACTGGATACACATGTCAAATATATAGGCCAGCTGACTGGGCTTTCCCTCAGAAATGCTGACCTACTCTGCCTTGGGATTGGGACAATATGTTGGTGTGTATCTGGTGACCCTGAATTTGATCTGTAGGAAAGGCTGGCCATGAGCTCTCATCACCCCGCCTCAGCTTTCTGACTGGGATTGTAATCCCAGTCAAAGCCTGGCCCCACTTCTATCTAGGATCTAGGATCTAGGGAATCTTCAGCTTCTACTGTGCAAGCAATTGTCCCAGGAGCCTGTTAAATTCCAACCTGGTTCCCATAGACTGAATTGCTGGGAGATCCCTGCTGACGTCAAGGCCAGGTCACTTGCGTGGGGGTTGGGCTTTGTTTTGCAGTGTCTGGGGATGGTACCCAGGGTTAAGCACACACGAAGCCAATGGCCTAGAACTGGGCTACATTCTCTCCTCTTTTTTTTTTTTTTAAAGAGATGTCAAATGTGCACACAGTTGTGGGGAAAAGATTATTGATTTTCTGGGCTCTCATCCCCATGGAAATAGTGAATGAACAGACAGAACAGTCTCTCTGGTGAGGAGTTAACCTTGACTCATGTTTACAGATACAACCTTGGAAAGAGACCCAGGGAGTCACTCAGAGGGGAAAACACTTGCCCAGCTTGTGTAAGGCCCTGGGCTTTGGCTCCAGCTTCTCAAAAGAAAATAAAAAGTTGAAAACGAACCAAGAAATGGAACAGGTCTCAGAGCTGGCATACCCAGCATTTGGACAGACAGACTGTAGAGTCTGGGACATGTGGTTTCCAGAGAAGGGCTGCCAGTGCAGAGGACTCTGCAGCTTGAGGTAGTGATGTCAGGTCAGGGAGACTGTTGGAACTGAGGGGTGAGGAAGGGACAGGACATTTTCTTCTGAGCAGAGGGGACAAAATGTGCGTGTTTCCCAGTTCAGGGAGGGAATCAAGCCTAGGGACAGAGCCTAGGGGTGTGAAAGGGGCATAGCAGAGTTAGGCCCAAAAGATTATAGTAGCCTGGGAAATATGAGTGGAACAGAGAGGAAGGTCAGTGACCCCCTATTGGAGGATGACCAGAGGTGACGTCTATCTGAGCAGAGCTACTCAGTAGTGGCAGTTTACATAAAGCTAGCTGTTAAGTTGGCCCTGGGGACACATGGCAGATTCCTAGAAATCATGGAGGGTTGGGGGCAGGTAAAGGGTGCTTACAGGATGATCCACGATCAGAGCAGCTTTCCCGTGTACCTCTCCCAAAGACCCAGATACACCGTCCTAAGCCTTCTGGGAAAGCATGCGCCGCCAGGCTAGCGTCCAGCTCCCAGAGGCCCTTCCTAACCCTCTGCTCTCCAACGGCATTGATTCTGCTTGATCTTGGCAAACATTCTTTTGTTTGTTTGCTTGTTTGAGACGGGGTTTTTCTGTATAGCCCTGGCAGAGTCCCGGAACTTGAACTTACATAGAGAGGTCTGCCCGCCTCCTCTGCTTCACAAGCGCTGGGATGAAGGGAGTGTGCCTCCACCTCCAGCTTACTGGCAAACATCTATGCTCCCTTTGGAGCCAAACTTTTGAGTTGAAGAGCAGAGAATGAGTCGGAATGTTCTGTGCCTGTGGTTTGTCTGTGGGAAAGAGACGCCTTGATGGGTGACCTTAACATTCTGACCTCTCTGCGACTGGGAAGAGACAAGCAAGGGGAGTCCATTTTGCCCAAGGTGACCAGGGAAAGTCTTAGGTGGAAGAGGCAAAAGGACCTTGCCAGGCTACCATGTTGGGTGAAACTTTGATGGCGACAAGGACAAGGTTTATAGAACACAAGGATTTGCAAAACAGGAGCAATTGCACAGGACTGCATCCAGAAGGTTAGCTAGGGAGAAGGTCACAGCAAGGCAGAGAAACCAGACTGGACTGTCCTGTGTGCCAAGTCAAGAAATGGGTCTCCCGGGAAGGTTCCTAAGCTGAGCAATGACACGGACATACCTGGGTCAGAGGACTCTGTCTGAGGCCCCTGTGGAGACGGAACAGTTTTAGGATCCCAACAGAAGATGGAAGGATAATGAATGGGGCTGCAAATGGAATGCTACTCTGATGATGAATTCTAGATGTAAAAGTGGACAGTTTACATCTTTACAGATAGGCAAGAACAGTGAATAAAGCCCCTAGAAGCCTCTGACAAGAAACTAGAGGCCTGCACTGTGTCCTGTAGCACAACAGGAATGTGCTGGATCTACTCCAGACACGAGTGTTCTGGTGATGAGGGACGGACACTCTTCTGAGTCACTTACACCCCCAACTGTATGTCTAATTTCAAATTTTCCCTTCTCTTTATGTTTCCCCCCACAGGAGAATAACCTTTCCATTCTAATCTGAAATTAATTATTTATCCTTATGAACACACTGGATACCTGCCTGGTTTCTTTGCTTTTTGAATAATACATTTGAATAGAAATTCACAGAAGCCAAGGCAAACATAATTTTGAGGTAAATGCCCTTTTCCCAATTGTTGCCTGATTATTCTAAACCATAATGTGGCCTTGTTATTATTCTGTGATCCAAAAACCTGTCCCCTGTGCCTATGACAGGGGAGGTTCACACTAACAGGCACACTATCTGACATTTACTGTCTTATTCCGTCCCACTGCTGAGGTGACTTCCTTTTCTGGCCCATATTCCATCCGATCATCCTGAGGCCCAGTTCAAACACCTCTTACCCTACGAATCTGCCCCTGGTTCCTCTCAAGGGGGAAAGCCCCTCATACTTCTGGGTTTGTAGGCTTTGAGTCCATCAGACTCTGAACTCCCTTGGAGGTGCCTGCTGCACGGCTGGTACCTACCTCCTCACGGGGCCATGACTTTAGGTGTGGCAGAGGACACTATCAGTGTGGCCCAACACAAAATCATGACCTTATTTTAAGATTTGAGGGTCAGGTGCTGGAGAGGTTGCTTGGTCACTGGGTTGTTAAGAACATATACTGTTCTTGTAGAGGACTTTAGTCTGGCACCCACATGGGACAGTTCACAGTCGTTAGTAATTCCAGGATCAAGGAGCCAGCCTGAAGCTCTAGACTGGCCTCTCTGGGTACTTATACACATGCACTAGCATTAGAGTAAATCTATTTATTTTTTTAAAGGAAACGTTTTTGTAAATTTTTTTCCTCTTAGAAACTCGATTGAAGCTGGGCGGTGGTGGCGCACGCCTTTAATCCCAGCACTTGGGAGGCAGAGGCAGGAGGATTTCTGAGTTCGAGGCCAGCCTGGTCTACAAAGTAAGTTCCAGGACAGCCAGGGCTACACAGAGAAACCCTGTCTCGAAAAAACAAAAACAAAAACAAACAAAAAAACCACAAAAAAACAAAACAAAAGAAAAAAAAGAAACTCGATTGAATGGATCGCTAGATCAACTTCCTCTAAGGATGCTTTGCAACACCAATATTGACACTCTTGGGCTGAAGAGAGGGCTCCGTGGTTAAGAGCACTGACCGCTCTTCCAGAAGTCTTGAGTTCAATTCCCAGCAACCACATGGTGGCTCACAACCATCTGTAATGAGATCTGACGGCCTCTTCTGGTGCATCTGAAGACAGTTACACTGTACTCATATAAATAAAATAAATAAATCTTAAAAACTAAAACAAAAGGACCCTCCTGTTTACAGAAGCTAGAAGGCGTGACCTAGGAGTGGAGGCGTGGCTTCCGACAGCTTCAGAAGCCTGTAAACACTGAGCAGGCTGGGTCACCCACCTAGAGACCTTATGAAAGGGTGAGATAATCCTAGTCCTAAGTAGCATGCTCTTCGCACATCCAGGAGTCTCCTGAAGAGCCTGCCCTCGAAGGCTGACCTTGTCCTTTCTGTCCACTGACATTTGTCGCCTGTGGCTCTGCAAATCAGAACCTTTGTTCGAATGTCACAACACCGAGGAACCCATGCACGGAAGAGACGAATAACTTGCCTAAAGTCACTCAAGGGGTGCCACGGCTATAATTCTGATCTGGCTCTCATAGTGCTCCTTCCAAGACCCCACAAACCGTGTGAGCCTCTAAGGAAAAAGAGGGGCTAGCTCTATGACCTCATGTACTTACAGGTGTCCTGTGAAGTGCGGTGACAAAGAGCTCTCCACCAAGCTTTGAGATCACCTAATCAGAAGCTTTCGCGCCTTCACGCACGCGCTATCTACAGCCTTGGATCTCCATCGACTACACACTAGAGGACGCGCTTGCTGCTTTATGGCACAATGAGGACACCGTATAGCCTCAGCTTAAGGCAGAGGGGGAACTAGCGGCATCCCTACGGCCTGGCTAAAGGTGTGACAAGAGTCACACAACCAGGCTCAACGCAGTCCAGGGGCAGCCACAGCGACACCGAGACCCTGAACGAGGCGGAGCCCTGGTCACGTGGTTAGACGACGCCCGCCCGCCCCTGCCTGGGGTCGGACCGGTCTGCGCCTGCGCGGGCGCGGGCTCGCTCGCCAGCCGTCCTGCGGGCGTGCGCCCCGGGCCGTGGGTGAGTCCTGGGTGGGGTGGGCAGCGGCGGCCCGTGTACCCTAGCTTCTGGCCAGAGAGAAGGGAAGCTTGAAGCTGGGCCGCGGGCTGGCGAGCTCCAGGTCCTACTCTCGCGTCGCGTCCGGGGCCCGGCGGCTGCGGCCCGGCTCCGACCGGAGGGGCCTGTGGTGCTGCGGGGCGCTCGGGCAGGGAGGCGTCCGGAGCTGGGGAGCCGCAGGCCCCCGGGGATCGCGGGGGCCCGTGGTTCTCTTTGTCCGCGCCCCGCGGGATCGCGGCGGCCCGTGGTACCCGGTGGCGCTGGCGATTCCTCCCAGCGCCTCTCGGTCCTTGCGGAGTGGGCAAATGGATGCCTGGAGAATGCTGGTTCTGAGACACCATGTTTCATCGCGCAGTAAACAGCCTAAGCTGGGCGGGTGGGCGGGCGTCAGTTGTTCCATTTTGTGCGGATCGTTATATCTAGTGTAGGTGGAGAATGTCAGCACCTCAGCCATGTTTACGACTTTTAGCTTAACCTTTGTCTTGGCCCCTACAGGTTGCCCAGCTGGTCCTAGTGTCCACCTTCTGTTTTTACCTGTAGTCTATTGAACAGAAAAATGAATTGTATGTGGTGTTATTATACCAAAATGGACCTCCGGCGCCTTTGCTTTGAAAGGATTTGAAGACTTGGGTCCAGGGCACATGAGAAACAAACCAGAGTCACCCTTAGCATTTCTTACACTTAGCGACATGACACTTCTGACAAGAATTGACTCTAGTCCCCGTTGTCAGGTAGAAGGAAGCTAAGATAGTGGATTTTTGTCACAGATGTTGCTTTGTATTTGCAGTGGTAAAATCGTGCTGTAACTAGCACTTGATCCCTGCCTAACCCTGTTTTTGAATGCTGACGCAAACCTGCTGATGAGTGGGAATTCACATCTTTTGAGAATTACAGTCACCCTTTGCCCTGTTTTTGGACTAAGACCTTTGTACTAAGGTCATATCTGTATTTTGCATAGCCATGTGGGCTGAAAGTTACATTGAGTGTTTAGAATTTACACTGTTTCTTACATCACAGAAGTTTGACCCTTGTTGGATCAAAGTGGATTTTGCACCCTTGTGATAGGTTCGGTGCCGTCCAGCAAACTAGTGTGGTCATGGTAAATACATTTTATAGTAAGTTGCAAAGGATTATCATTCAGAGAAATTGAAATAGTTCATCAGAGTTTAGTTAGTGATTGGGGTGTAGTAATCACACATACCGTGTTTTAAAATTAAAAAAAAAATTATGGGTTGGGGGACTCTAATGTGCCAAGGTGCTTGAGTGGAGGTCAGAGGACAACTTTCCAGAATCCTTCCACTTCTCGAGTAATAATAAGCTGATTGGCAGTAAATTCTTTACTTGATCTTGCCTGCTCCCATATTTTAAACTCTTATCAGAACACTGCACACTGTCTTTCCTTCTTGTTACTGCATTAAGAAACTTGTTATAGGGCCAGGCAGTGATGGTGCACGCCTTTAATCCTAACACTTGGGAGGCAGAGGCAGGTGGATTTCTGGTCAGCCTGGTCTACAGCGTGATTTCCAGAGCAGCTAGGGCTACACAGAGAAACCCTGTCTCGAAAAACCAAAAGAAAGAAAGGAAAAAAAAAAAAAGAAACTTGTTACAGCAGGCTGTAGAGATGGCTCAGCTATTAAAGGTTAGGGAGGAAAGAGAAGCTAGTCACACCACCCTGGTGGGTGGGGTGCAGCTGACAGGAATGCTTTAAGTCAAAAATCTGGGAGGTTTGCAAAACATTACATTTCTGCTAGGCATGGTGGTTCACACCTTTAATCCCAGCACTTTAGGGGGCGGAGGCAGGTGGATCTCTGAATTCAAGGCCAGCCTGGTCTACAGAGGAAGTTCCAGGACAGCCAGGGCTACATAGAGAAACCCTGTCTCGAAAAAAAAAAAAGGTACTTTTTTTTCTGTATAGTACTTTTAATATCTAATAATGTAAGTGATCAAAAATATTCCTAAACTTTCTTATAGTAGTTTGTAGAGAGATCTGTAAATAACTGACTACCTGGGCTATTTTCTGACTGCTGACCAGGAAGGCCCATTATTACAGCCATAACAGATGGAATGGAGCAACTCTAATCTGCAAAATTTTGTTAAGGAGCAGAAGAACTAGTTGGGTAGAAGCGGAAAGAGGATGTGGCCTTTGTGTGCAGTGTTGGGGATTGGACGCAGGCAGGGAAGCAGTCTTACTGAGCGTCCCAGAGCAGAGCAAAGTGATTATGAAAGTACACTAATGACTTGAGATCGGTCAGGACCACAGCTGTAAGCAGCTGCTAGATGGTGACTTTAGGACGTTAGGATATTGTTAGCTGGGCGTGCTGGCAAATGCTGACCATCCTCTGCACTCTGAACTCTAGACCAGCCAGAGCTGGATGATGGGACTCTGTAAACAAGTGTTCACTGTGTGTTTGTAAAGCTGAGTAGTCTTTGAATTTGTAAATTGTTAGATAGACTAGTGTGTGATTGTGTTCTTGTGAAATGTTCTTGTGAGATTTTGGGGCCGGGATAGGGAGGTGGAGCGGGTCTTTCTATGTAGCCCTGGCTGTCTTAGAACTCAGTGTGTAGACCAGGCTGTTCTTAAACTCAAGAGATTATTCTGCCTCTGAGTGCTGAGTTAAAGACCTGGGCAACCATACCAGGGATTTTTGTTGATTTTAACATTAAAATCAGTTAATGACAGTTAAAAAGAGAACAAGATGTTACATAGTATCAGGCATTTCTGCCCAGGTCTTAGTTTTTAAAATCTTACTTAATCTAAGTTGGTAAACATTAGTCTTCTATTTTCAGGTGTAGTACTAATACGAGCTTTTAGCTGGGTATGGTGTGCATGCCTTTAATCCCAACACTTAGGAGACAGAGGCAGGTGGATCTCTGTAAGTTAGAGGCCAGCTTGGTCTACATAGAGTTCCAGGATAGCCAGGGCTACACAGACAAACCCTGTCTCAAAAAATAAATAAGTAAAAAATAAAAAACCAGTTTTTAGACAGGCCTGATGGTACCTGTAATTATAGCATTTAGAGGCCGAGGCAGGAGACTTATGAGTTTATGATCAGTCTGGGCCAAACTAAAGCAAGGCCTGGTCTCAAACTAACAAAAGTTTACCTCACGCCTGTCAGCTGGAGCAGTAAGGAGCATGGCTGTTGAAGACTCGACAGTTAATCATTATCAGGCTCAGTATCTGACAGAGCTCAGTGCCTGTGGAGCATAATTCACCGTAGTTTTACAAGCCTCTACATGAAGGAAGGGAAAGGGCTGCAGAGGCGCCTCGGTGGAGGCGAGGTCCTGACTGAGGCACAGCACCACTCAGGTTGCTCACAGCCCCTGCAGACCATACCCACACAGACACACAGTGTGACGAATAAAAGGAGGAAAATAGTATCGTCTCAGATACTCTGCAGAGGCTTGCAACCACATTAGATATTGTTGAGATTTTGGGGGACTGGGGAAGTAAGCAGGTAAGGGTGTAAGCAGTCATTGAAGAACTGGTACTTTGTTGGGCCTAGAGGGACATTAAACAACTGGCTACTGTGTTCAAGAGAAAGGGAGCAAATACACAGACGTGTCTTTCTTTTTTTTTAAAGATTTGTTTATTAATGTATGTGAGCACACTGTCACTGTCTTCAGACACACCGGAAGAGGGCATTGGATCCCATTACAGATGGTTGTGAGCCACCGTGTGGTTGCTGGGAATTGAACTCAGGACCTCTGGAAGAACAGTCTGTGCTCTTATCTCTGAGCCCCCACAAACATAAAAACAAACTTTATAAGAGTATAGAAATTAAACCAGAATTTTTTTCTTTTTTTTTTTTTCTTAAAGGAAATGCACTTATCAAAATTGACTTCGGAAGAGAGAAACTAATGATGGAAAACACTGGGAAAGTCACCAGAAAGCTGTTATCCTCAGTGCCAGGCTCAGTGGATGTCACAGGTAAAGTCTTGGAAACTGTAGAGGAACAGATAATGTTGAAACCCGGCCGTGGTGCACGCTTTTGATCCCAGCACTCAGGAGGCAGGCAGGCGGATTTCTGAGTTCAAGGCCAGCCTGGTCTGCAGAGCAAGTTCCAGAACAGCCAGGGCTACACAGAGAAACCCTGTCTGGAAAAACCAAAAGAAATTAAAATAAAGGACCAAGTACTGTTGGCAGCGTTGAAGTTGGAAAAGAGACACAGATTTGCCCTTCCTAAGCCATTTGGACAGACACTGGAACTTGATGTGAAAATCAAGTTCTCGTGGTGGGAAGTAGACCGTAGAATGCCACCGAACAGAGGTGGGGAGGGTGGCCCAGTGGCTGAGCCCTGGCTCGTTGCACACCAAAAGCCAGATCCCAGCAGATGTTACTTCGGTGAAGCCAGGCGTCACCCTGTGCTGTCACCCTAGCTCTAAGGCTAGCAGGATGGACTTTGACTTAGATAGCCCCACTCTCAGAGCTGTGCCTGTCTCTTCTGTGCACGGTGAGTGACATCATCAGCCCTGTTTTGGTGCAGAAGTAATATGTGTTTGGTAGGAACCGCACCTTAAGTAATTTTCACTGGCTAGTGACATAAGAGGCGTTGTGCTCTTTTGATGCGACCCAGCAGTGAGCAGAGGCTTCTGTTAGCCACACAGTCACAAGGGTAAGCAGTCAGTGCTCCCGTGTATCTCCTCAGGGACGCAGGCAGTCAGTGAGTGATTAGTATGCATGAAGCCCTGGGTTCAGTCCTCAGTACCAAAAAGAAATACATGCGTTTCTCACATGGTAACACCGAATGGGTTTATCAGGATACAGCCTGAGGGACAGCTAAACATCAAGTACTTCAGAAGAGTACATAGAGTTCAGTCTCGTTGAGGATCTTCTATACTTCACACCAGTCTGAGGGGCACTCTAGTCACTCAGCCGCCTCTGGGATAGGTGACTTCCCTGTCTTCTAAACAGTGAAACTCTGACTTGCCGGAGCTCACAGGTACATGTGTGATAGAGCTGGGATTTCAATTCAGGCAACTAGTAGGTTCTAAGGCTTTGTGTGTTTCTTAGGCTCTGATTCCACTATCTCTGACCATTTCATAGCTACCTGAGAGCATCTGACCAAAGTTCAAGGTAAGTTCCAACTGTAGTCAGGAGGAGAATTAGAACTCCCGCTCCTGAAGAATTCCCCTAAGCTGCTTTAGAGGGAGCTATGGCTGCGTCCTGTTACAGGTCTGCAGTTTCTCATTCTTCTCTGGGCCTGGACTCTGCCTTCTTCCTCTCTTCAACATTTTTTGTCCTGACTTTAGCAGTTTTTAGCAGCATAGTGTGGTAATGTAGGAAATCTTAAAGAACTTAACAGGCTTTTGTCTTTGTTCATGGAGGATCTAGAGAGTTTGTCTGGCCTGTTTTATTTCCCATTGAACGCCTTGCAGTGTGGCTTAGATTGATAACTTTCCACGTCTTGGGCGGTGCCGCTGCTGTGGGCGTGTCTAGTGCTGAGGGCTGCATGCCCACAGCTGGGAGGCTATTCACGCGCCGGTGTTTCCGCACTGTTTCCCAGAGCACTGTACTATTTTGTAGTCCCACCAGTGAGCAGACCTTGCATCACAGTCCCACCGGCACTCATGTTTTCGTGGTTGTTGGGTCCTTGTTGTCTCTTTTCAAAAATACACTTGCATGTGTGTGCATGCAAGTGTGATGCTGTGCCGTGGCAGTCAGAGGACCACTTCTGGGACGCCTCCCACCGTGTTTCTGAGGCGTGTGTGTGCTCTTTAGTGTTTCAGCATGGATATTCCAGGCTATGTAAACTTGTACAGAAACGGTTCCTTTGCGGGTAGAAGGACCTTTTCACAGGGATCAAATATCACATATCCTGCATATCAGATATTTACATTACAGTTCATAACAACAAAATTACAGTTAGGAAGTAGCAACAATAATTCTATGGTTGGGAGTCACCACAACATGAGGAGCTGTGTTTAAGGGTTGCAGCGTTAGGAAGGTCGAGAGCCACTGCTCCAGCCGACCCGTCGGTCTCTGCCTGCCGGCTCCTTATGCGGGCTCCAGGCATCAAACTGGGGTCTTCAGGCTTGCAGACAAAAGGTTTTCCCTGCTAAGATATCTCCCTGGCCTGGTTTATTTGTTGTTGTTTATTTGTGTGTGTAGGTGTCTTATTGTTGTTTTTGATATTAGACATTCAAATGGGGCGGTGGTGGCGCACGCCTTTAATCCCAGCACTTGGGAGGCAGAGGCAGGAGGATTTCTGAGTTCCAGGCCAGCCTGGTCTACAGAGTGAGTTCCAGGACAGCCAGGGCTACACAGAGAAACCCTGTCTCAAAAAACCAAAAAAAAAAAAAAAAAAAAAAAGAGAGAGAGACATTCAAGTGGGTAGAAAGTGAGAATTTTGACTTGCATTTCTCTCATGATTTATAAAATTGACCATCCTTCTTGTGCATGCTAACCGTTTTGTATGTAGTCTTTATTTTGACATTTTCATTCAAGTCCTTTGCTCATTTTTAAATTGGGTTATTTACTGTTTTACTACTAAGTTGTTAAATGTTGTCTCCTACTATAGAAGAATGAGTCCTTTTAAATATATGAGGGCCTTGAGATGTAGCTCCCTGGGTGAGAGTGCGTGCTGCCCTTTCAGAGAGCAGTTCCCAGCCCCTGTGCTGTCCGCAGCCACCTGCGACTCAGCTCCCACAGCCTCACCCTCCCCGAGCCTGCACAGGCCCTGGCAGCAGGTGCATGCAGCTGCGCAGACTGCGTAGACAAACAAGACAGAGCATGTCGGAGCATCCTTCTAGGCCAGGCACCCATCCCAGCACTACTAGGGAGGCAGCAGGTGGATCTCTGTGAGTTTGAGGCCAGACTCTTGTGAGTCTGGTCTACAGAGCGAGTTCTAAGACAGCCAGAGCTATACAGAGAAAAACTGTCTTGTAAATCAAACCAACCAACCAACCAAACAAACAGAATCACTTTGCAAATTCTAAAAGTCACTGGATGGTAGTTGTGCACGCCTTTAATCCCAGCAATGGAAGGCAGAGGCAGGAGGATCTCTGTGAGTTCAAGGCCATCCTGGTTTACAGAGTGGGTTCCAGGACAGCCAAGGCCACAGAGAAACTCTGTCTCAAAAAAACCAAAAAAAAAAAAAAAAAAATTAAATAACTAAAAACCAAGCTGGGTGGTGGTGGAACATGTCTTTAATCCCAGCAATGGAAGGCAGAGGCCTGTGGACCTCTGAGTTCTGGGCCAGCCTGGTCTATAGGGCAAGTTCCAGAACAACATAGGCTACACAGAGAAATCTTGTCTCCAAAGACAAAAACACCTAAAAATCTAAAATATATTCAGATGACTCTTTTGCCCCCAAGTAAAAGGTGGTTTCTGGGGTGGTCCTTGGGATGTAAGGATTGTCTTGAGGTGGGATCTTGCTTTATAACCAGTCTGGCCCCCAACTTACAGTTAGTTGTCTTGCTTCCGCTTGCTAAGTGCTGGATTACAGGAGAGCTCCAGGCCTGGCTAGAGCCAGCTATTTTACTATTTTTATTGTTAGTTTTCTTTTAATTTTTCAAAAATTACATTTTTTTATTTATCTTGTGTTGAGGTGACTCACATTGTGTTGCAGTCAGAGGACAACTTGTAGGAGTTGACTCTCTCTCCACCATGTGGGTCCTAGGGATCGAACTCAGGTCATCAGGTTTGGTGGCAGACACCTTTACTGCTGAGCCATCTCGTCGGCCCTGTCTTTTATTCTTGGAGGGAATGTTACATCTTGTAGAAACAGACATAAAACTAAGACTGCTTCCTCTCGGGGAGAGCAAAACTGTAATTTTGGCTCTCCATCTCAGAATAAGGCGCACCCGCCTGTGACCCGGGCAGCTTTCCAGAGTCATCAGCAGGCGCAGTGGCAGGGTGGACACCAGGCTCCCTGCAGGTGGCCTGGCCCTACCAGTTACTAGTTATGTTTTGAACAGAAAGCATCACTGGGGCTCCTTTTTCTTTTCACATATAAAACTAAAGGGTAACTATTGTTTGAAGAATTAAATATATGACAACACAAAGCATCATGGGTAAATCTTTAAATAATAAATTCCTTTAAGAATTATTGTGAACCTCAAAAAGCTTTCACTTCCATGGATTGACATTCAAGTTTTAGGGATGAAAACAAGTGTGAAATAGTAATTACTGTTAACAAAGCAGTGATGAACCTATGGCCTGTTAATATCACATTTTTATGAAAAATAACTCACATGTTCTTTGCCTCCCGGGTGTTTTATAACTTTCCATACTTCCTTCCTGTCTGGCTAACACATAGGTGGAGCCTTCTGTCTGTCTCTTCGGTCTGTTGTAAGGATTGTTTGTGTGAAAGTGATTACAGAAAGGGAAGATCCAGGATTCCTCTAGTACTCCTGAAATATCTCTAAATAACCAGTGATCTAAAGCTAGACATTGGAACTCAAGAATGTGAGTTGAAGGCTAGAAGGCTAGCCTGGGAGAATATATATATATATCAAGACTGTCATAAAACAAGAATAGCAACAACAAAATCTCACAGAAAACAAACTACTAATCTGTATGTAGAAACAGCACACTGGCTGAATCGCGTTAATATGTACAATTAGTAAAGGTATCTCTTTTAAAAAAAAATAGAGTATTATGGGGCTGGAGAGATGGCTCAGCAGTTAAGAGCACTGATGGCACTTCCAAGGGTCCTGAGTTCAAATCCCAGCAACCACATGGTGGCTCACAAGCATCCGTAATGAGATCTGACGCCCTCTTCTGGAGTGTCTGAAGACAGCTACTATGTACTTATACATAATAAATAAATCTTTTAAAAAATAAAGTATTACTAATCCAGCTTTAAAGGAAAATACAGAGTGTGGAAATTGGAGTGGGGGCTGGGGCAGAGTTGCTGAGTTGCGCTCTCTGTAACACCTTGACCATTCATTATCTACAGGTTAAAACAAACTTCCCCAGAGAGGAAAGGCGGGAAGCACCATGATGGACTCAGAAGCACATGACAAGAGGCCCCCAATGTTGACTTCTCCCAACCAGGACCTGTCGCCTCACATCGCGGCCGTGGGGGACATAAAGCATTACTTCTGTGGCTGCTGCGCGGCTTTCAACAACGTGGCAATCACTTACCCGGTTCAGAAGATCCTCTTCCGGCAGCAGCTGTACGGCATCAAAACCCGGGATGCCATCCTGCAGCTGAGGAAGGACGGCTTCCGCAACCTGTACCGGGGAATCCTGCCCCCCCTGATGCAGAAGACCACCACGCTGGCACTCATGTTTGGTCTCTATGAGGACCTGTCGCGCCTGCTCCGCAAGCACGTGAGCAGTGCTCCCGAGTTTGCCACCCGGAGTGTGGCCGCGCTGCTCGCCGGGACAACAGAAGCCATTCTCACTCCATTCGAAAGGGTTCAGACTTTGCTTCAGGACCACAAACATCACGATAAGTTCACAAACACTTACCAGGCCTTCCGGGCGCTCAGGAGCCATGGGATTGCAGAGTACTACCGCGGCTTGGTGCCCATCCTTTTCCGAAATGGGTTCAGCAATGTCCTCTTTTTTGGCCTTCGAGGGCCCATTAAGGAGCATCTGCCCACGGCCACCACACACAGCGCACACCTGGTCAACGACTTCATCTGTGGAGGCGTGCTCGGAGCCATGCTGGGCTTCCTGAGCTTCCCAGTTAACGTCGTGAAAGCGCGGATACAGTCTCAGATCGGCGGGCCCTTCCAGTCTCTCCCCATGGTTTTCAAGACAATCTGGATAGAACGGGACAGGAAACTGATCAATCTTTTCAGAGGCGCACATCTGAATTACCACCGCTCGCTCATCTCCTGGGGAATAATCAATGCAACTTACGAGTTTTTGTTAAAGATTGTTTGATAAGGCCACTACATGAGATGTTATTCTCATCCAGCTAGTCCTAAGGAAAATGCAATTTGGCTTTGCCCCTAATTGGCTTAAATACAGGTTGGTGTCATTAAGACCAAGCCATAATTCACGGACAAAGCATTGACAAGAACAGAGTACAGGTTTCAGTGGGCAGGTGTCAGGGTCAGGGTTTGGTCATTACTCCAGAGCTTTAGGCTGTTGCCTGGAGACCAGCCTGTACCTGATGACCTTTCAGGGCGCTGGCAGCCGAGATGGATTTCTTTTCCTCCCGGAAGGGTTGCTAGGCCTGTGTGGAGACTGTGGTCAGCAGCCAGGCACGTGCTCCTAGCCCAGGGCTTCTCAGGCTCACTCTCACCTCATTTATTTCCTCTCTGCTCTTAGAAGGGCCATCGAGCGCCATTAAACCCCAGCTCTGCGAGAGGATTGGAGCGGCGATGGCGCTCGCTCGGTGCGGTGACTGTGGCTCCATGGTGAATTGTTGGGGTTAGCTTTGAAACTAAGTGCTGTTGAGATAGCCATTATCCAGACTTTCTGTTCAGGTTTGACAGAATTGAGCAGCTAATGAAAGCTTCCATTTTGCTATTTAGCTTTGAGCATTTTCTGTTTAATTCTGAATATGACTTTAAGCCCTTCCAGAATGTCCTCGTGCTGTTTTTACTGAATTCATTGCCTAAAGATAGAGCACCCTAGTTAACGTCCTCGTGAGCTTCCTCGCGGTAAGCTGTCCACAAGCTCTGCTCGGCTCGCTTCTCCGTGCTACTGGTGTCGACCTAGCTGACCAGTGGGGATGCGGTCCCTTGTGAGTAGTAACTGTCATGTCTATCCTGTTCTCTGGTACTAGACTTTAAAAAAATAAACACGTCCGTAAAGTTTTATTTTGGGAGTCTTAATATACAACCCCAGGTCTTCTTTTTTTCTGGTTTCTCAGTGCTTCAGAGAGAGGTGAGGCTTGGAGGGTGCTTCCCCCAACCCCTCTTCCGACCCTCCTTCTGCTTCTCTGGAAAGAAAGATTTCAGGGTTCTGTCGCTTTAGGAGCCCGGTTACCACTGTGCCATTTAGGAGTCTCTAACAGCATTGACTTCTGGAGCTCAGGTAGGATTCATCTGGCAGGAACCAGGCCAAGGAGTCACATAGTTATTTTCTGGGTAAATGTAACACACTCACAATTTAACTGAAATAACATCAATCTGGAAGTAGCTTAGAACCTTAAAGAATCTGCCTGTAAACACCACAAGGAAGCTTGTTTCCCAGGATCTGACATGAGTCAGTATAAATGGTGCTAGGGATTGAACCCAGGGCCTTGCACGTTCTAGGCAAATGCTATTCCACCGAGCTACACTCCAGCCTCCCCAGTTTTGCTTTTACTTGATTTTATTTTATTTTGAGACAGGTTCTCAACATACAGCCTAGGCTGGTCTTGAACTCCCCTGGCTCTGCCTTCTGAGTGCTGGGATTAAAGGCATTAGCTGCCATACCTGGCATCCCCAGTCCTTAAGGAGAGGTTTCTCCCCCACCCCCACCCCCCCAGAGCTGAGGACTGAACCCAGGACCTTGCGCTTGCTAGGCAAGTGCTCTACCACTGAGCTAATCCCCGACCCCAAGGATAGGTTTCTTACTAACAGTTTTTCATCTCTGGGTAATTGCATACGTGTGTGTGTGTGTGTGTGTGTGTGTGTACCTACAAACTGAAATCAGACCCGCCAACCGCAGTTTGAGAGGTTTCTGGGGCTGGTTAAATAAAGTTAACATCGTCCGGCTGTAAAGGTTGGGAGTGGGTATTGGGACGGAGGTCAGGGGCTTTGGATCGACACTGATGGAAGAGTTTGTGCCGTGCAGTGCGGACGTTAAGGGGCAAATGTGAGGACTCAGCAGACAAGAATTTGTCCGGGATACATCTGAGTAGTTCTGTGTCTTCAGTTATGATTTGAAGGTGAGAACTCTCACTAGAGAGATGGCGCCTTGGCTCCTGACCCCCGTGTCCACTGCAGTATGGCCCAGATGCAGCTTGGGGCACGTGATAACCAGGGATTATACTTGGTCTTGTTTTCTTCCCACTCCATGCAGGTGGGTTAAGTTTTAGTTGTAAAGCACTCCTGTGAAGTTCACAAGACTTTTAAGGGTAATGTTTTGGCTTTGCTGTCTTAATTATGTGGCGTTTTAAAAGCAAAATTAAACTTCCTAATGCTTTTTAACTTTTAAACACTGTCACCCTTAGAGCTCTTGAAGACTAGATTGCAGTGTATTACAGAGGTGGCTTTGTCTCTGGTAAATTTAAGTTTCACAAAAAAAATTCAGAACTTGTAACCCACTTTGAACTTTTGCGTCAGAATGTAATAGTCTTAACTACTGCAGTGATATTTTTTAAAGGTAAAAAGACTAAAGAACTCTCTGAAAAGCTTTAAAGTGGCCTTTGTGTTACATGTGTGGCACAGGTGGCTCATGAGTGCAGGACACGAGTGTCCCGTGTGTCCTATCTGATGCCACCAGAAACCTACGAGTTTTGCATTTACCACACGTCAGTGCTGTGAACCCTCAGGACTGCAGCAGAGTCACAGCCCTTGCATTGTGGCAGATTGTGTTTTGTTTCCTTTGTGATTAGAGATAGATGTTTGTGCCTATCAACATTTATCTTGTGGTTGGTCATATAATCACTTGCTATATATTGTGACCCTGTGCAATAAAGCAAAATTGTACATAAATAGTTATATTTGGGTACCTGAAATTCCTAAGCTCAATGTAGATAAACTTGTAAGGTTTAGAAGGCTGGCCTCATGTGTGTAGTTACCAGAGAATGAACTCTGGTTTGAGCCTGGTAAGAGCTGGGTGGGTGTAGTCACAGCTGGGCCAGACTGTTGGCAGTAAGGCATTCACACTTGGATTCCCTATGTCAAATGTATTTTTCTCATATACAAATAAATGCATATCAAAAACTTGAATATGTTCTCTCTAGATTTAAAGATTATTTTTTTGTTTGTAATGCTCTTTGTATAAATTTAATGCTCTTCGCTTGCCAAATTAGGAGGTGATTCTACATATATTTTCTCTTTTCATTATTAAAAGTAGCTAACACAAAGCTTCAGCCGCTCTTTGGGTTGTGACTATGAGTTTCGGTAACGTCAAGCTTTGGGGACGTTGGAATAGAACTTGGTGTTTTGTGGTTGGGTAGTCTCTGACCATCAGCAATCCTGTGTGTGTGTGGGGGGGGGTAGGCTAGCCCACTAGACTTTCTGGTACATTTAGTGCACTGGCTCAGCCATGCTGAAGGCTCAACAAGGGCAGCAGATGTCACCTTTACTGCAAAGCGCTTGTTTCTTAAGAGCTTCCCTCTGCTGTAGCGCTGCCTCCCATCACACTGCGATTCAGACATCTCTGCCATAATGACTCCCCTCTAACCATGCTCCCTGGGGTGGACGGACTGGATAGTTGTCCCTTTTCACTTGCTGCCCTCAAGTATTGGCCAGTGGGCATGTCTAGAGGGGACGGTTCATTTCCATTTTTTTTTTTTTGAGACAGGGTTTCTCTGTATAGCCCTGGCTGTCCTGGAACTCACTGTGTAGACCAGGCTGGCCTCAAACTCAGAAATCCTCCTGCCTCTGCTTCCCAAGTGCTGGGATTAAAGGCGTGCGCCACCACCGCCCGGCCTCATTTCCATTTTTTGAAACGGGACTGGAACTGTGTAGACCATGTTCCCTTGGAACTCACAGATCTACCTACCTCTACTTTTAAGACCAGGGATATTTTCTTGATGGCTAATTGCTCTAGGAGGAATGGGTGGTGTCAAGTGGGCCTGGAAACAAGTCAGTTAGCAGCACTCTTGCCTGTTTTCCATTTGGGGTTCCAGGTTTGGGCTCCTACCCCTCTATGGTGGACGGTAAGGTGAAGTAAGCCCTTTCTTCCCTCAGGTTGTTCAGTGTTCAAGCACAGCAAGCATCCAATTTTAAGGTACTCCTGTTTCTGGAAAAAGCAGAGATCCTGTAGGGGATGGCTCGGCGAGGCAGCAGACCCAATTCTGACATTTCAATTTATGATTTTGTTTAGGAAATTTTCATATACCTGCCCAGTATTGTGAAACTGCCTTTTTAGGGCCAAGCGTTCTGAACATTGAGAGTCTGCCCTTAACACATTAGCTGCCTACTAACAAATTCTGAAGGAAAACAGAACCCCTTTGTATTGAATGCTGCCTCTGAGGCTGGATTAAATTGGGTGCATCCTTGGCAGGGGTGACAGGGATCTTAAACATTGTCACTTAAACAGTCATCTATGTTCAGTAGGTGCATTTAGAGCTCATCAGAGTGTCACAGATAAACAAGTGGCACTGGGCCCTTCTTCCATGGTCGGTGGTCTGCACGGGCTCCACTGGGTTTTTGTTTCTTTTAGAATTAAAAAGTAATAATTTGTTGTGGATTTAAACATGTGTCAGGTAAAAGGAGGTGATCTTGAGAATGGGGAGTTTGGAGTGGAGCCATGCTAGGTAAACAGGGACAGGGAAATGTAAGGATCGTAGTTAGGATCATAAAAATCACTGTTTTACCCGACCGGGACATGTGGCCATTTTTCCTTTTCTCTAGGTTGATGTCTGACTTGGCAATGTTGTCAAACTTGGGCATGCTCTTGACTCAGCAGTGCTCTTAGGAAATGAGGATGGTTTCTCGCAGCGTGTGAGGGCTGCACTCTTGTCCATCTGTAATCCTTGAGTTTGCCCTGATCGGGAGCTTGGGGGACAGGCCATGTGAAAGACTATCGGGTCCACTAAACTTCACCCCTACCACAAGAGGCAAAGTCTTATCCCAGATGTCTTTATCATAGTTTCCTCATTTCAAAGGTGTTAATTGCTTAGGAATTTCTTCTAAAAATCAGAGGTCTACATAATATACAGCCCCACTTAAACAAGATTAGACTTAAAAAATTTTATGTTATTCCCCCAAAAGTTAAATATTTAACAGATTTACTTAAACTCACAATCACATAGCTGAAAAGTGCAAGCAAAATTTATGTCTAGCCATAATGAATGACGAAAAGAGGAAATACATGAGCGCCACCCCACCCCCTTAAATCTATATTGAGGGAATTCTATGGGAGAGTGGCAGCAGGGACTGGGAAGGGGCCCGAGTACTTTAAGGAGTTGGGGTTCACAGGCAAATATATTTGTCTAAGCTAATGTGTAGTTAATAGTTGTATTTCATATGTAAATTTTATTTTTAAATTGCACTAGTTGTTTTGAGTTGTATAGGACGGGTATAGATGTGAGCAGATCAGAATGTGTCTAAATTAAATGGGATGGTGAATATTGGGTAATAATAGTTAAATGTTGGCAGAGAGTCTTGGTTAGTGGACGGTCACTGTAGAATTCTTTCAACTTTGCTGAGAGCATTTCAATAACAAAGTGTTAGAATATGTCTTTGATTACAAAGTAGTGACTATCCGTAGATCAGGAGAATACACTGTTCTTCTAGCGTGCTGGCAAGACATAGCGTGTGGTGAGGTTATAGGGGCAGCGGGAATGCTAATAGGAAAGGGTCATTTGGACTAGAACTTCTCCTCCAGGAATGACAAGTCAAGGTGTACATCCTCCACCAAAGCCCAGAGTGCTCCGCTTAGATTGTGATAGTTTTTTTAATTTAAGTTGTGTATTTTTGGTGTTGGGGATCAACTTTAGGACTCATGCATGCAAGGCAGGGACTCTACCACCAACTCCTCACTGGTGTACTTTCAATTTATTCTTAAAACTGCCACAGTGTGTGTCTGCCCACTCTGACTAACAGGCACTAGAGTAAGAGTCATAGTTTTCCTGTCAGGAATTGTAATTTTTAAGAAATGCTAGGAACTCCTTCAATGAAATACGCTGCCATATGGAGCTAGGAATTGAATTCTGGTCCTCTGGAAAAACCATCAGTGTTTTTTTTTTTTTTAATTGGTTTTTCGAGACAGGGTTTCTCTATGTAGCCCTGGCTGTCCTGGAACTCACTTTGTAGACCAGGCTGGCCTCGAACTCAGAAATCCTCCTGTCTCTGCCTCCCAAGTGCTAGGATTAAAGGCGTGCGCCACCACCGCCCGGCTGACCATCAGTGTTCTTAACTACTGAGCTATCTCTCTAGCTCCCCAGTGTTGTGTAAGGAAAATGATTTTGTGTTGGGAGTAGTATCATGGTTATAATTCCAGCACTTTAGGGGGCAGAAGCAGGAAGATGGCTACAAGTTGAAGACCAGTCTTTTCATAACTAGTTCAGGCCGTCCAGGACTACAGAGCCTGCCCTGTCTCATAAAACAAGAAACAATTTAGTTAACCCCTTAAGAATAAATACAATGTATCAATGATTCATAAGAGCCAATATAGGGCTGGAGAGGTGGCTCAGCGGTTAAGAGCACCGACTGCTCTTCTGAAGGCCCTGAGTTCAAATCCCAGCAACTACATGGTGGTTCACAACCATCTGTAATAAAATCTGACGCCCTCTTCTGGTCTGTGTCTGAAGACAGCTACAGTGTACTTAGATATAACAATAAATAAATCTTAAAAAAAATTAAAAAAAGAAAATAATAAAAAAAAATAAGAGCCAATATATTGTATCTTTTTCCATTTTTTTTGCCCTTGTTACTTAGTATTTAATGTTTCAGACACATTCTGTTCACAGTGAGATTTGAATCTTTACCATTTTATCCTAACAAAAGTAATTTTTATTAAGGAGGGCTTACTAGTTAATGTAAACACAGCAGTTTATCATACTCATAATATAAATGGCTTCCAAGGAAATGTTAAAAGATATTAAACTGGAGCCAAGATTTCTCCAGTTTAACATCTACATTACCGAGCAAGATGAGAAAAGCTGTTAGAGCACTCTGGTAGGAGCCATACATAGCTGTCCCTGCTGTTGCCAGCAACAATGAAAGAAAGCAAACAGCTAGGAACACATAATTCAAAACATTTGTTTAGAGAGTCTACTTAGCAGCCTAGAGGCAGACTTGGGTCCCCAGCCTTGGAAAATATATACATACATACATACACCCAACCATGTCAAGATGGAAAGAGAGAACTCACCCCCTGTAATGGTTTGAATATGCTTGGCCCAGAGAGTGGGCACTATTTGGAGGTGTGGCATTGTTAGAGTAGGTGTGTCACTGTTGGTGTGGTCTTAAGACCCTCACCTTAGCTGTAGAGCTATAGTTTGCTAAATCAGTTCATCTAGTTTAGCAAAAATATTCTGGATTGAATGAAATTCATTCTTTCTTTAGTTGTGAGATGGGAGTCACACTATGTCACACAAGTTGGGCCCAGACTCTTAATGCCAAGGCTTAAGTGGTCTTTGCATCTCTGGGTGCTTGGAAGTGCAGGCCTGGGCCACTGGTCAAATCATTCTCTCTTACCTCTAAGACAGGAAGAAATTTAGAACCTTAACTTTTAAATATTACACTTATTCTTCTGCATATGTTTTTTAAATGATAATAGATTAATATAACTGGTAAATTATCAAAGTGTGGAGCCAGTACTGTACTGGTGGCGCAGCCTTTAATCTCAGGACGTAGGAGACAGAGGCAGGTGGACTTCTGTGAGTTTGAAGTCAACCTGGTCAACATGGTGAGTTCCAGGCCAGTAAGAGCTGCATTGTGAGACACTTTCTCAAACAAACAAACAAACAAATAAACATGAAAAAACATTCAGAAAAATTTGGCCTGAATTCATAATTTCTGGAAGTCGTATGATCAGAGAAGTTGTTATCAGTAACAAATTATTCTGCTATTGCTTTATGCTCCAATTCTGGCCCAAAAATGCATACCCATGTGGTGCAATCAAACTATTTCAAGCCACTATAATGAAATGTTGATATTCTATCAATATTTCAAGTATATTAATCACACACAAAAGGTGTCAAATGTTTGCAAGTAGCCTTTATTTCTTAAAATTACATTATGAGGTATATCTGTACCAAAATGCACTTGTAAAGGTTTAATAAAACCTGAAGATTTTATGTAGGTGTGTATAGTTGTCGTCTGTAATTCTGTTTATCTACTTAAAGGCTGAAAACAATTCAGTGGAAAAGAGAAAAGCCATTTACATTTTTAGAAAGCTTCTCTATTCTGAAATGAACATTTCACATACCAAAAACCTTCTGGAAGTAGCTTTAATTATAGGTTATGAATTAAGGTACAAAATCATGCACTTTGAATGCACCTTTGAATGGATATCTTAAAGGTGGGTAACTCATGGTTACCTAGATGGTAAGAGCTACTTATTTGTGAGCCCAGAGCCACATGAAAATGTAGAGCTGTGTTCACAAGAGGGCATGATGCAAGTATGGAGCCTCTGTAACGCCACAGCCCTGTAACAACAGTCCTGAATTGATGTTTATTTCATATGCTTCGATAGAGACTTTAGTTTTATCTCTGTCCCCCAAGTACCTAAACTAGACTAGGCATACAGTAGGGATTCAAATCCATGTTCAATGAAAAGTAGAGTCCTAATTTAGTTTTCAAAACCACTAAGGAATACCCAGATGATGTTAGCCTGGTAATTATCAAAAACCAAAAACCAAAACCAACCCGAGGCTACCTCTGAGGCCTAATAATTTTCCATCACATTCTGGATTTGTGAGAACTTGAGGCCACACATAGTGAAGGTTTGTTTAATTCATTCAACAGATATTTATTGAACAACTATTCTGTCAGATACTATCCCAGGCACCGTGGATACAAGAATAAAGATAGCCCTGCCCTCAAGGAGCGCACAGTCTAGTAGAAGGACCAATAGCACCTTAGAACCTGCTAAGAGAGTGTTCTGGTTGATGGCATATTAACTAGAATATTCCAAGCTTGCCAAAAATACAAACCTAAAGTTTGGTGTACCCCCTCCAAAAGAAGAAGAAGAAGAAGGAGGAGGAGGAGGAGGAGGAGGAGGAGGAGGAGTTTGGAAATGAAGGATGCAGTCAGATTTAAAAGAAAACTCAAATAATGTATTCTTTGTGTAGGGAAAGTACAGACTGGGGCCAGATCTAACTCCTGAATGTTACTTTATTATTCCTGGGGTAAGCATCACTTATAGTGACATTTATATACATACATTCAAAAATTGTCTGCATGACATGTGCTCCTTGGGACTTTTTTTTTAAAGAATTATTTATGTATTTGAGTACACTGTAACTGTCTTCAGACACACCAGAAGAGGGCATTGGAGTCACTATGTGGGTGCTGGGAATTAAACTCAGGACCTCTGGAAGAGCAGCTAGTACTCTTAACCACTGAGCCATCTCTCCAGGCCCTGGGACTTTTGGTTAAACCTCCCTCAGGTTATTTACAACAGCAACATACAGACAAACTGGAGACTTTCCTCTTGGTACCAATTTCCATTACCATTTGGAGGGGAGCAGTTCTCAGGACATAGAGTCTGGAGTTCTCTAGAAGATGTACAAGTTAGTGCACTCTTAACTCTACAGTGTCACTAACCTGACTTTTAACATGGTAATCAAGAGTATTTAATGGTTATTCAGTGCCGTCTCCCAGAGTCTTCAGCCTACCTGGATTTCCCTTTTCCTTCCTTCCTCTTCTGCACTCTTCTTTGTTTTTAAAAGCATGAAGGACCCCCTGCAGAGGCAGAGCACCAAACTCTACTTCAGTTCAGCTAGTTCTTAATCCAGCAGCAGCCAGAGAATACTTCCCTTACTTGGTTAAAGTAGCTCCACCTTTAACTGGGAGCTTTTGTCCAGTTATTTTGTAGGCACCGACCAGAACTGGTTAGTTCATGTCACAGCCCATAACTTGAAGACAGCACAGAAGAAAGTGGGAGCCTGTTAGAAACAGACGTACTGATTGAATACATTACTTTGCAGACATGAAACACTTTTTTTAAAGCTAATAATGGGGGATATAATTACATCGTTAAGGGAATCACTTACTAAAGGATATTCCTTGCATTTGTTATAGCCCTTTGTGTTCTATGAAATGTTTTACGTGTATCAGACCTCATTGGGTATTTGCAATAAAACATCATGATGAAGTGAATTAGACTGAGCATGCTGTTTAAAAAGGCAGGGAGGTAGACTACCATCCCTAAGGAGGCCTGCATCAAAAAATAACTGAAAATTTAAAATTTTGGCACTTAAAAGATATGCATTAGTTATCCAAACAGAAATCATATATATGGATTCCTTCATGACCAACAGAAGGTGTTACTGAGTGGACCTATATAGACCCCAAGACCACTGGTCACAGAATAAAGATGATTGTCATCAGGAAGTTTTCAGGCCATGTCTCCTGCTTTCATAAAAACCGAATAAAAGCCAGGTATGGTGGGACACGCCTTTCATCCCAGCATTCGGTAGGCAGAGGCAAGGGAAACTCTGAATTGTGGGCCAGCCTGGGTTACAAAGTGAGTTCTAAGACAGCTAAGGCTACACAGAGAAATCTTGTCTTGAAAAAAAGAAATAAAAATAAAAGCCAAGTGTAACAGACACTCATGGACACTGCTACATACTCCAGTGTGAGAAACACCGCCTTCTAAAGGATTCTTGAATTATTTTCTTTATTCTCATGAACTGTATGACTGACGCGACTTGGTCCTCAATGCTGGAGTAGAGAATATGAAATTTATATTTTCCCTGTGTTGTTTTCTTAAATTGTTTGTTGTGCTGCCTTCCTAGGAATACAACAGGGAGAAAAAACAAAATAGATATATGCTTTGGATTCTGAGAAAAAAAGACTTTTTTAAAAAAATAAATAAACAGGGTCTCACTCTGGCTAGCCTAGAACACTATGTAGACCAGGCTGACCTCAAATTCATAGGATCCTCCTGCCTCTGCATCCCGATCTCTGTGATTAAACCCCAGGTTGTGATCACATATTTTTAAAAGTAGAAGTGTCTTACTTTAGCTCTTCATTTCATGATTGAAAATAGGCAAATACTGTACGTATATTATACATCTATTAAGTCATTCAATCTAGCATTCCCATTAATAGACTCTTCCAAAGGAAGCTTTTAGTTAGGAAAATGACTTATTTACCAAGATTTAGCAACAGTAATAACTTCACTATCAATTAAAATATATTTCTGCCAATTATAATAAAAATGACTAAATAAAACAGTAAAAAAAAAATCAGAGTTTTAGACTGTTAAAATAAGAACCAGGCAGTGGTGGCACATGTCTTTAATCCCAACACTTGGAAGGCAGAGGCAGGTGGACATCTGTGAATCTGAAGCCAGCTTGGTCTATACAAAGAAATCCTGTCTCAAAAAAAAAAAAAACAAAAAAACCTGAAAATAAAAACAAAAAGGGACCTTAAGACATATATCTTTCCCCAAGAGGCCATTCAACCCCTTGGTTAGCACTGTCTGATGTCTGATTTTGTCTTGATCCTGACTACACCTTAGAGAGGGCAGAGGACCCCGCTAAGTTTGCTGGCTCTTGTCAGTTCTCGTCTGTGTGGCTTTGCTTTCTTACAAGGCTGACTATCCTCCACCTTTCTACACCATGGGCGCTCATTTGCATAATTTTTCTGTTAGAAATGGCTTGAGTTTATGATCTCTGGTCTCATGGAAACATTAGTGTTTGAAATGTTCTTTTATGCAGTACTCAAGGGAATGAGGCCGACTTTGCAATAAAAATTTGCATTAGATACCAAGCACATGGATTAGCAGACCACTCATCCTTCATGAACTAAGGGCGAACGGTAGAAGAGTAAGTACAGCTTCAGGCTGTCCCTTCAGTTTGGTTTTGTTTTGTTTTTGACACATTGCTACTTTCAACATGACTTGATGCTTATCCCACCTACCTTGTAAGGGTCTTTGTAGGGCCAGTGGTATATTAAAGCAGACACATTCTTCAACACATAGTAGGTATTCAAAGACAGTGATTCAAGGATTCCTGGCTTGAGTTAGGTGACATGTGGGTATAACATCTGACATAGAACTCTTTACAAACTGATATTATTTATGGAATCTTATTTTGAGTATCAATTTGATCCTTATACATAATAGTTTTTAATTATGAAGGTCTTAATTGCTATATTTTCCTTCCAAACTATTTTCTTTGGGGGGAAAAACTTTTTTCAAAGCTATGGCAAGCAAGCCTATGATTTTCGTTGTGCTTGGCTGTCTTTTTCAGTGACTACAAAATTTCCAGCTTTTGCAACATCTGTGATAGGAAGTGTTGACTCTTAGAGACTGTCTCAGTCAGCACTATTCTCAGTGAGACACAGGTTCTAACAGGAGTGTAAATGGCTGTTTGATGGGCACCAGAGAGAACTGGGGTGTTATCTGGGTTGCTAAAGCATGTCTGTAAGTATTAAAATACTTTTTCCTATGGATGAAACTCTCAGCATCCACTCCCATGCCTTCCTTTTTCAATCCTATCATCTTATTTACAATATAACCTAAAGACTAAATGTCCACAATCATTGATGTTTTTATAAGCCAGGATACAAGAAGAAACTGCCCTGAGCAAGGAATTAAGAGACTTGAATTGAAGCCCTGGCTTCACCACTAACTTTGTATGACCACAGGCAAATCATGTGGCTTCTTTCATTTGGAAATCATAACTTCAAGTTATTTCTACTCTAAAATTGCTACTATTGATTATTATTATTACTATTTAAATGATGAAACATCTTGTGGGAATTATGTTAAGCACCAAATGGATAAAGAAATATCTACTGCCATTTCAAGTTGTGTTTTAAACTATGACCTAGAGGCCACCTGGATGCAGATCTGAGGTTCCGTTTACATGGAGTCCTGTCCTTTCCCTGCCTAAATCAGTCTTCAGGTCTGGCCCAGATTCCTGCTCCTTGTACCACTCCTTCAGGGCACATTGTACTCCATCCTAATATTAGAGAAGCACTGGCCTAAATGGCATGTGACCAAAGAGGACAAGGCTACTACTGCATGGCTTAAATTATTCCCACTTCTAACATATCTCAACACAGTATCAATCAATCAGTCAGTCAGTCGATCAACCAACCAACCAATGTAGCAGAGCCTGGCGTGACACTGCTCATTCAAGACCAGAGCAGCCTGTGCTTACACACTGTCTCCAAGACCTTCCATACCAAACACAAGACAGCAGTGTCAGTCAGGCCACTCACTGACTCTAGGTTTAGGACAGCAGCTTAAAGAGGACTACAGCTCCCTCCTTCCCAACACTGAGAACTGATCCCTGGTTGAAGGAACAAACACAATAAAATCTTGACTTGATTTCCCTCCCACCCATTACTATGAACACATCATCTGTGTGATTAAAAGAATCACAACCAATCTAAGTCACATTAATCTCCTCACTCTTTGGCCAGATACTGTGCCAACCTAATGAATAAATCTTCTGTACAACAGAAACGACCAAGCTTATTACTCTTCCTTTCCTCTCCAATGCTGCTGACCGGAACAAAAGACCAAGTAAAGACATGCTGGAGATTTTAAATTCATACAAGTAAAATAAATTACAAAGAGAGGTTGTAATATTTTTCTAGAATTTCACAACAAAATCTCACATGAGATAACATGTATAATTTTAACAGGAAACTTTAAAAAGATATCTTGTTGCAAGAGTTTCTAACAGTTATGAGAATAATGCCATTACTGTGCTCAATATTTGGCAGCATCTTTAAAGGCCAAGTATACTGATAAATGAAGATGAACTCTTTCAATAACCAGTGTGCCAACATCCGACTTCTGCATTTTATTTAACACTAGTGCCGTGGGTTTTCTCATCCCAACCATGGCTCCTGCCAAATGTCCATAAAATTCATACCAAAGTCAAAAAAGGAGGAGGAGGCAGGGAGGGACAGTGGAGACAGGGAGGGACGGTGGAGACAGGGAGGGACGGTGGAGACGGGAGGGAGTGGAGACAGGGAGGGACGGTGGAGACAGGGAGGGACGGTGGAGACAGGGAGGGACGGAGACAGGGAGGGATGGTGGAGATGAGACAGGGAGGGATGGTGGAGATGAGACAGGGATGGGGAGAAGAGGAGACACATGCAGAATGACCAGGAAAACCCAAGCTCAGTGGCACAGACAGGAGCAAAGGAATGCTGACAGAACAGGGCTGCGTGGTTGAAATGGAGATGCCCGGATGTCGCTGGAAGGCCAAATACTCAGGTCACACATATATATATATGTTCACTGATCCATGAGAACCAAGATCTTGATCCAAACTTATAAGATCTTCTAAAAAAGAAAATACTTCACCTAAATTGAAGTAATTTATAAGCCAAACACCAGAAGAGTTCCTCATTTGATGTAAGTTGTGCCTAAAACTTTGGCTGATACAAAGATACCCGTCCACTAAGGCACCCTGAGGCGATCTGACAGTGTGTAGGAGAGAACTTTGTTGTCAGAACCACGTCATTATGAGAGTAGAGAGAACGAATCACCCGCAGGGGACTGGCTTCTTTGGGTAAACAGTCAACAAGCTCACTGCACTGTTTGTCAAATCCCAGTAAGCGAATCCCATAGCCGTGTGGGGAAGAAATCATTCGTCCATCAGGGCTGAAGCAAAGTTCTTTGATGTAGCCCCTGCCTACATTTGCTTCTTCAATGTAATGAGTCAACCGCAGGGAACAGCGAGGTGAGACGGGTCTCACTGGAGCTCCTTCTTGGAATTCATAGACACAGGTCCACTGGGGGAGAAAGGAGACAAAGCAAGGTTACAGATCCCCAAATAGTACTGCAGAGATATTCCTTATTTCTAAGCTCAACCGAGAGCCAAAACCACAGGAATGTTGCAACACACCAATCAGATGAATATCATTCCTCTTTAACAAAATGTATAACCTTCATAAGCTAAGGTAACTGTGTGCTATGATGCTCCTGAGGCTAGCTATGACTTCCAACATACATCTTTTTGAGGGAGGCAACAATTCAGGATCCAGAGTGCATCTGTCCTCTGCACCTCAAAGGCCCTTCTCCCTTCCTTCAGTTTTGTCTGCAGAGGCCGTGAGCTCCTTGCAGTCCTGCCTAACACAGTGGTGAGACCTCAGGTCTTTAAGTCTCCCCCCAGGCATCAGTTTCACCCCTTCCTTTTTCAGTTTCCCCTGGCTTTTAAGAGGACAGTGGTGATAACTGTCTTACTAAACCCCAAACCTCACATTAGCTGAACAGCTCAGTGTAATGTTTAATACATGGTTTTGTTTGTTTTCTTAGGTGACGGGGCAAGAATGAAGAAGCTAGGCATACTATTAGCTGATGATGGCCTTAGGGTACTTCCCAGCTCACGATACCAAGGCAAGAGAGGAAAAACAGATTGCAAAGGATAAAGCAGCAGAAAGAGGTCCAGGAGTGGAGAAGCGGCTTTGGGTAGTAATGCCTAGGGCAGGGACTGAGCCTGGTTACCAGCCTAAGGTTTGCCCACGGGGCGGCAGCAACTGTCCAACGAGCCCTGCTGCATGGGAAGCACTGCGGCTGTACCTCCTGGTCGTCAGTGTTGCTTGAGCACCGAAGGAGAGTGGCCCAGCCTTTGGGATGCAGCTGTAAGGATGTGATGCAGTTTCCCCGATCTCTCTCACCAGGAACTTCAGGGGTTAAGACTTCAAGACTATTTCGTGGTGAAACTCCTGAGATACAAAAAAAATTAAAGATTTTGGACTTTTGTTATCCAAGAACTAAGGCAGTTGTTTTTATGGATTAAAACTAAACCAAAGAAAGCTATTTGGTAGAACTTACTTCTATAAGACTGTAAACCCAACTTTTAACCTACCTTCTCGTTGAGAGGCTCGTGACATGTGTTTCTCAGTTGAATTTGAATCATTGTGATGACAAGGTGAACCAGAAACTCTAGAACCAGAAGAACTTGATGAAGTGGTCAAATCTTGAAAAGAAAATTGAAAAATAAATATAACACTTGTATCATCTTTTAATTTTGTAATTTTCTATTTAAACTTTTAAAACTTCTAAAGCGTACAGACAAAATCTCATGTAAACTGGACTATAATGTAGATGAAGACAGGACAGCTCTTGGCTCTGTTTCAGGTCTACATTCTTGTTAAAACCTTTCATAGTAAAGTCTTATGTGAAATAAGAGAAAAAGCCAAATAAACACACAGATACCTCTGCCTCTCTCACACTTCTAAAATAGAAGGCAAAAATTAATGTCTGAGGAAAATGAGCACATCTAAGTGTGCTGAGCTACCCCACAGAGTGTGTGCCACCCTGCATTTCTAGCAGCTGTACACTTCCATGGGAGTCCTTGGCAGCCTAACTTAGACAGGGACCCTGGCAACCCCACTCCCTGTGACATCAGTTACAACGTGAGTCATCCTTAGGAGGCTGAACAGCTTTTTGGCTTTTTAGTCAAAACTGGCCAACTTTAGGGCCGTCATTCACATACCTCTGGTTCCAGCACTCGGGAGGCAGAGGTAGGAGGTAGATTTCTGAGTTGAGGCCAGCCTGGTCTACAGAGTGAGTTCCAGGTCAGCCAGGGCTGCACAGAGAAACCCTGTGTCATAGAGGCTGCGGGAGAACCCAAAAAACCAACCAACCAACCAACCAAAAACCCCAAACCAAACCTATAATTATTATTTGTTGCATGAGTAGGGAGGTTAGAAGATGTGGAAATTGGATCTCCTAACTGTGTGGAATCCAGGGATGGAACTAGGGTTGTCACACTTGGTGGCAAGTGCCTTAATCCACTGAGCCATCACTTCAGCACCAAAAGGAATGTTCAGGAGTAGCCTGTGCACACAGGAGAAAGAATCTAACCACTTGAAGTTATTTTTTTAACCAAAGGTTTTTTTTTTAATTTTGGGTTCTTGTATATAAACAATATTAATAATGAATATTCTTCTAGGCCAGTCTCTTCATTTCCAGATGCAGATGCAATATGATGCCTACCAGCTAATATTAATATAGCTACAACTTCACTTACATTTAATGAAATCAGCAATGAAAGAAGAGGATGCTCCAAGATAGCATCAGCTTGTAAGTGGACACTGGAAGTTCAGTAGACTACACACTTAGAACTCTTGAAGCGACTATAACTCAATACCCTAAGACAGGTACTGTCTTGGGCCATCACTAAGTTTGAGGTAAGGATGATGACTTTCTGACTAATGGACATCTGAAGAGCTTGTTCAGCTAAGAGTCGTTGCAGAGGCACAAGTTACCACGAAGGCCATCACACTCCATGGAAAGCCGTGAGTCAGCTTTCTGAAGAAGGCCTTAGCCTCCTTCCCCTGGTAGCACACCCAGAACAGAGACACCTGCCCCCTGTGCCTCACATGCTTCAGAAACTTTTTAATCAGAAAATCTTACCTGAACTTGAAGTAGTTCTTCTTGCTCTCAAAATGGGATAGCTGCCTACTTCTAAAGACTTAGTTAAATCCAGATCATGCAAAATCAAGAGATACCCAGAGGATGTTGAGATCAACATTTTGGAACAATCTGGTGTCAATCTCATCCGCATGAGAAAACGTGTATGAAAGAATTTCTTATGTGGACATCCATCTTCTGTGCACCTACAGAAGAAATCAGACCAACAAATCCAGAGTTACCACAGATATACCGACTCCCAGTACCAGTCAAACTTTTTATACCTAAAGCAGAACTGAGAGCCACACACATATTTTATGATGCCCTTTAGCCCTGGTTATCCTGAAACTCACTCTATAGACTAGGGATTAAATTTGTGTTACAGGGTTGGTGGCAAGTACATTTATCTATTGAGCCAGTCCATAAAACATATTTAGAATTTTGAAATGAAGAGCTGTGACTCATTACCCAGAGGTTGAACAGTATTAGTCAATTAAAGGGCCTTTCTACTATATCATATTTTTGCTTCAAGCATTCAAGTTTTTATCTAAGAGAATATGGGTAACTAGTTACAGTATTTTATTCTCCCTGTGTTGTCTCTCTATCCCGCCAAACTTCCTCTGTAACATGTTTCCTCTATTAGAGGTTTTTTTCTCAATTGTCTGATTATCATTGCATGCTTGCTCATTTAGTTAAGAGCAAGGAATAAACTGACTGGGAACTCTTGAGTCCAAGGTAGGGTGAAGCCATTTCTGAAGAAGCTCTTAGTGCTAATATCTTTGGGGCAACAACCGAAAGAAGCTAAAAATGTCTGACATCAACATTTAGTGTGTATTACTATGCAACCACCTTGGTTTTGGCAGAGCAGTGAGGCCTCCAACTGTTTCTGGCACCCTTCAATATGGCAATATTTCTTATATTACCCTCTTTACAGAGATAGAAACTTCTGGTAAAATGATCTACTGCCCTTGGAAGAGGTGAAGAATAGAGCTAAAGTTCTTAAATATTTCTCATTCAGGTCTCTACTTTAGCTACCCCTTTCAGTAAGGATTCCCAGAGTTCCTATAGTTTTTTTGAGGATTCTGGGTAAACTAAAGTTTTAAATTTTTCCCTCTATAACTTAGGATTTAGTTTTTTTTTAATCACTTGTGTTTACATGTATGTGTCTGGACATCACATGTGAGCAGGTGCTTAGGGAGGCCAGAAGACTGCACTGGATAACCTGAAGCTGTAATTACAGGAGGCTGTGAACCATCTGATATGGGTGCTGGAATTGAACTTAGGTCTTCTGGAAGAGCAGTAAGTGCCTGAATCATCTCTCTAGCACCAGGAATTAGTTTTCTTGAACATTTTGAGTGAAGCTGTCTGAACTACAGCTACTAAGTCAGTTGCCATTCATCTGCCTGACTCCCAGCTTCCAAAATTCTACTGCCAAGTTTCTTCTCTTTTCCTATCTTTATAAGTTTATGTCTGGTCTCTGGCTCTTACCCCATTTTGTTGAGACTTGGTCTCATAATGTAACCTTGACCGACCGGGAACGTCTTATGTAGATAGACCAAGTTGGAATAGAATTTACTGTGATTCTACTGCTTCTGAGTTTATTGTAGTTTTTGAGTCTTCTTTTCTATAGCTTTTATTTAAATGTTATAAATACTTAAATTCAGGTCTCATAATTACCACAAAGGTTTTACATTTTCTGTAAAATTATATATGTTAGCTATATGTGGGGACACACCTATAGTTCACCTGTAGTTCCAGCACTTAGGGGACTAAGGCAAGAGGACCTTGAATTAAAGGCTAGCTTGGTCTATATGGCTAAGATCCAGGCCAGTCTCAACTACTCAGTGAAAATCCCATGTCAAGATATATATATATAACAATCTGAGGATGGTAGTACATGACTCTAATTATAGTTCTTGGAAGGGTAAGGCTAGAAGATCAGGAGTTCAAGATCATCTTCAGTACCTAGTAAATTGGGAGCCACTGTGGGCTATATGAGATCCTGTCTCAAAAACAAAACCCCAAACATCAATCAAACAAAACAACTAAAAATTATGTACTCATATTTGTGAATACTGTATGTATATATATGAGACACGTATACACACTTTATTTCAAAAGTACATGTCTATACCTATAAGCTGAACTTTGGCAGGAAGATAGCAAGTTCAAGGATAAATTGGCTACCAAGTGAGATTTGTCTCAAAATAAAAAAGCCTTTTAACTATTGGTAAGGATACACTCACAACAAAATAGGAACTATGATTGATTTGTACATTATCTTATACCTAGTAACTTTTAGTTATTTTTAATTAAAACACTATTAAATTGTATATGAAAATTATGTATACTTCTGATATACAATATTTTTCTTTTTTTTTTTTTTGTAGTGCTAGGAATCAAACCTGGGGCTTGCACATGCTAAACCTGTGCTCTACTCCTAAGCTATATTCCTAGCCTGAAATACATTTTGAAATGTCTACATTTTTTTAGCTAATTAAAATATACATTGCTTTATTTACCTTCAGGAATTTTACTTTTTTCTTTTTTGGTTTTAAGACAGTCTCTCTACATAGCCCAGGCTTTTCTGGAACTCACTATGTAGACCAGGTTAGCCTTGAACTCACAGAGAGAACTCTGTCTCTCAAGTGCTGGGATTAAAGGCATGTGCCACCAAGGCCTTCTTGAAGGGATTTTCTTTTCTTTCTTTCTTTCTTTTTTTTTTTTTTTGGTTTTTCAAGACAGGGTTTCTCTGTATAGCCCTGCCTGTCCTGGAACTCACTCTGTAGACCAGGCTGGCCTTGAACTCAGAAATCCACCTGCCTCTGCCTCCCAAGTGCTAGGATTAAAGGTGTGCGTCACTACTGCCCGGCAGGGATTTTCAAGTATACATTGTTATTAACTATAGCTACTATGTTATATAGTGTATACCTCTTCAATTTGTTTTCCCTAATTGAAATTTTGTATCCTTTGAACAACCTCTCCCTTCTGCACCAGTTTCCAGCCCCTTAGATAACTCAACACCCTTCCAGTCATTGCTTCTCCAAGTCTACTTTTCTAGATTCTATATAAAACAGAATCTGTCATTCCATGCTAGGCTTATTTTACTTAAGATGTGCCTCCAACCATCTATGTTGCTGAAAAAAAAAGTTGTTTGTTTGTTTGTTTTTGGTTTTTCGAGACAGGGTTTCTCTGTGTAGCCCTGGCTGTCCTGGAACTCACTTTGTAGACCAGGCTGGCCTCGAACTCAGAAATCCTCCTGCCTCTGCCTCCCAAATGCTGGGATTAAAGGCGTGCGCCACCATTGCCCGGCTAAAAAAAAAGTTCTTTAAGGGGCTAAATAGTATTATGTGTATATGTACGACATTTAAAAAAAAGAAAAAATCTGATCTTCTGTTGGATGCTGTGCAATGAGTGAGGGAGGACAGACCTTTAGTAGTTGACTTAAGCTGCTTTGGATGTATTCCTAGTAGAAAAACTGCTAGGTTATTATAAGAGTTCTATTTTTCTATTTTTCTTTCTTTTCTTTCCTTTTTAGGAAATTCCATACTTTTCCATAATTTATAACAATTTTGGTTAATCCTTACTATGATTTTTTTCTCTGAAGACTTTCTAGGATTTTCTGTATTCATAAGGTTTGGAAAACTATGACTATGGACTAAACTTGGTTCACTGGTTTTTATACAGTGTTCATGAATAGAGCCCTGTCAACTCATGTTTTGTTTCTGTGTGGTTGCTCAGAAATCACATACCACCAAATGCTATAATATTTACTACTTGGGTCTTATACAGAAAGTTTGTCAATCCTTGAGAGAAATCTGTTAGTGATATTAAATTTCCAATCCATATACATATATGATGATTTTTCTTTTCTTGCACCATCTCACCCATGTTACCAACTAACAACAGTAGTAATGGTGGGCATATTCTTACCCAATTTTATGGAGAACCTTCTGGAGGTTCGCCATTAAAAAATGAAGTACTGAGCTATTGCTCAGTAGAGTGGTAGAGTGCTTGTCTAGCATGCACAAAGCCTTGGGTTTGATCCCCACCAGCATGTAAACTGGCTATTGATGCATAAACCTGTAATCCCTGAACTCAGAAGGTGGAGGTAGGAGATTAAGAAAGGCCAGCCTGAGCTAGAAAACTTGTCTCAAAAACAAAAGTACTTGGGCTGAAGAGATGGCTGAGAAGTTAAGAGCACAGACTGCTCTTCCAGAGGTCCTGAGTTCAATTCCCAGCAACCACATGGTGGCTCACAACCATCTGTAATGGAATCTGATGCCCTCTTCTGGTGTGTCTGAAGACAGCTACAGTGTACTCATATAAATACAATAAATAAATTTTTCTTTAAAAAAATGCTGAATACTCTGTATACTTTTGGTGAATTTCTATTTCTTTTTAATCATTTGGTTTTCATAGTTTTATTAAGGAATAATTAACATATCATAAAACTCATTTTAAGTATACGTTAAATGACTTTCAGTAAATTTAGAATTGTGTGATCAATACAATATAGCTTTATAATATTTTCAGTATCGTAATATTAATAGTCTTCCTGATCATCATCAACAATAATTCAAAGTCCAAGACCTAGGCAATGACTAAATTACTTTTGTCTCTATTATTTGCTTAGTTTATATACATAGTTATAGTCATGCAGAAGTGCTTTTTTGTTTTTTTGAACTCTGCTTCTTTTTCACTTAAAATATTTTGCAGTTTATCCCTGTTGTAACACACATCAATATTTGGTTCATTTACATTATTGATATATTTTTTAAAATGACATACACTACTTTTGTTTTGTTTTGTTTCTTGAGACAGGATCTATGTAGTAGCCCTGGCTGTCCTGGACTCATTATGTAAACCAGGTTGGCCTTTGCTTCTCAAGTGCTGGGATTAAAGGCATGCGCCACCATGCTCGGATGATACACTACCTTTTGTTAACCTATCTGCCACTTGATAGAAATCAGATTGCCTCTATTTTTGGAGGCAATTATGAAAAATATTACTGTAAACATTCATGTACACGTCTCTGTGTGTACACACAGATGTTCATTTTCTTGAGTAGACATACCCTGGGGTGGAATTGCTGTGTCATAGGTTAACTGTGATTAATATCTTATAAAGCTTTGGAGACAGAAGCAGGAAGATCTCTTTGAGCTAGAGGCTTTTCTACATAGAGAGTACCACGACAACCAGGACTATGTAGAGAGATCCATCTCAACAAAACAACAAACAAAAACAATCATGAAACAAAAACAAGCTGGCAAACTATTAATTCCAGTAATAAGAATTCTAATAATGAGTTCTAGATTCCCACTTTACCATTGTTATTAATAATATTGAGTCTTTTAACGCACAAGTAGATAGTATCTCTCTATTTCTTTCAGCAATGCTTTAGCTTTTACTGCACAAACCATACAGATGTCACACATATGTGTACACATGTATAAATATTTTTACTGTTAGGGAACTAAACTCAAGGCATCATGAACAAAAGGCAAGTGCTCCCCTGCTGACCTATACTCTCGGCCCAAATCTTTTACTTTTGCTAAATTTATTCCCAAGTATCTTATTTTTTTTCTGATACCATTGTAAGATGGAAATATTTTTTTATTCATGTTTGGATTGTTTCTGCTCATATATAAAAATATAATTGGGTTTTGTGTATTCATCTTATGTATCTACTCAAGGGTAGAAATGCAATTGGGTTTTGTATGTTAGTTTTGTATATTTGCTCATCAGTAGAAATGATTGGATTTTGTATATTAATTACTCTTATATATCTGCTCATATATAAAAATGTAACTGGGCAGGCTGGAGAGATGGCTCAGTGGTTAAGAGCTCTGACTGCTCTTCCAGAGGTCCTGAGTTCAATTCCCAGCAACCACATAGTGGCTCACAACCATCTGTAATGGGATCCGATGTCATCTTCTGGTGTGCCTGAAGACAGTGACAGTGTGCTCACATATATGAAATAAATAAATAAATCTTTAAAAAAATGCAACTTGACTTTGTGTATTAATCTTCTATCTTGTAGACTTGCTGAAATTGGCTCTGGGGATTTTGTGGACTCCTCAGATCTCCCCCACAGAGCGCAGATCTTTTCAATGGAAGCAATTCTCTCCAGACTGGATGCACTTTACTTCTGTCTGTCTGCACCTCCACAGTCAAGCTGTCCCTCCACAATGTGGAGAAAAGTGGTGCTAGCTCTGCTCAATCTTATGGGGCCTTCAGGCTTTCAACATTAGGTATGTATGACTTGAGTCTACAGGCTTTCAACATTAGGTATGTATGACTTGAGTCTACAGGCTTTCAACATTAGGTATGTATGACTTAAGTCTACAGGCTTTCAACATTAGGTATGTATGACTTGAGTCTACAGGCTTTCAACATTAGGTATGTATGACTTGAGTCTACAGGCTTTCAACATTAGGTATGTATGACTTGAGTCTACAGGCTTTCAACATTAGGTATGTATGACTTGAGTCTACAGGCTTTCAACATTAGGTATGTATGACTTGAGTCTACAGGCTTTCAACATTAGGTATGTATGACTTGAGTCTACAGGGTTTTCACAGGTGCTATCACATGAGGTTCGTTTTATTCCTACTTAGACCACAAAAAGTTGTTAGATTTTATCAAGTGCTATTCTGCCTTCATTAGCAAGATTAGACGGGTTTTGAAGTTAATTAAATATGATACATTATATTGATTTTTGGATATTAAGCCAACTTGCATTCCTAGAATAAGTTCTATTTGATTGTGGCATATAACCCTTTATATATGCTAAATTTGATTTTCTATTGCTTTTATTGAAGAGTTTTTAAATGAACTTTTCTGACAATCTTATCCATGCATATAATGCATCCTGATTACTTTTCCCACACTGTGTCTCTCCCTCCTACCCTGGTAGTGGCTGAGAGATTATCAGCCAGTAGCTGTTTATCTGCTTTTGGTGCTAGGGTAATACTAGACTGTGGTGGCTAGTGTGAAAGGGTTTGTTATTTATTTTTTTGAGAGCTTCATATAATCTGTTTTGATTATATCTTCCCCTCTCCCAGCTCAAGGTTTGGTTTGGGAAGTGTTCTATTTTCTGGCTGGTAAAATTCATTAGTAAAGTTATTTGAGCCTTGTCTTTTAATTATGGAAAGATTTCAAATTATCAGTTCAGTTTCTTTACCTCCTACAAGTCTGTATGTCTACAATTTAAAAAGTTTATTGCTGAGTCAACACTAGTCGTCCGTGCTCTGGATAGCTGCTTACCTAAGTGAACTGTCTAGTTTGCAGTTTGTGCTCTCGGTGTCTGCTTACCTGAAACTGTCTAGTTGCCAAAAGATGTTCCCACTACTCCCTTAGACCCTTTAGTTTCTAAGTACCTTTTATTTAACCATTTTTTGTTTGCTTTTGAGACAAGGCCTTGCTGTGGGTAGCACAGGCTGTCCTCAAACTTATAATTCTCCTGTTTCAGCTGACATGTAGGTGTCACCATTTCAACTTCTATTAGTTGTTGGTGCTATACTGTTTCACTTTTAATTATGACTAAATATTACATTTTATAAAACAGAATCATAAATGTATCTACCTATGTTAGTATAATTAATATAATATTCATTTTTTAGATTAAATCCAACTTAATTTTATATTTTTGAGTAATCTTTTAGGATTTAATTTCTTATTTGGAATATCTGTATCAGCATTCATATTGCATACTGGATTTTCCTTTTTCCTTCTAACATTATATTTGTTATGTTTGGCTACCCAAGTCATACTAATACTATAATAGCTTTATACGTGAGGTACAAATCCCTTTTCTAGAACCTGACCAATTTCATTCAAATGTTATTGAGAATATTTGGTAAAAGTCACCTATAAAACCATCTGTGCTGCTTTTTTATTAGTAGATAAGTTTTAATTTATTTAAAATTTTTAGTAGATAAGTTTTAGTTAATTTTTATCGTTTTGATATTTTAAGATTTATTGTTAAGATTACACATATACACATTATGCCCTGTGCAGGTGTGCTCATGTGAGTGCAGGTGCCAACGAAGGCCCACAGAGCTCGGCTCTGGATCCCCCAAAGCTGCAGTTGTACGCCATTTTAAACTGTTCACTGTAGGTGCTAGAAGTTCTTTGAAAGAAAGTCAAAGCTCTTAACCACTGAGCCATTTCTCCAGTCCCCAACTTTTGTTTTGTAATGGTCATAGCCAAAATAATGTTTATTTCTGTATAAGCACTGGCTAGTCAGAAAGGATGTGAGTGGAGCAGGGTCTCTAGATGACACTACAGTGTAAGGAAACTTCCGCTACTAGATCATGGGATGATCAAGAGGAGGAAGAGTGGGTGACAGAAGGTGCAGAGTATGATTCAGAACACAAATATGTATTAATTAATATGGCAGAAATTCACTATGTGTGTCTGCTGGGGACCAAACCTAGAACCCAGTACAGCTATGTATCTGAAGCTCAAGGAAGTTCAATTTTCTAAGAGCAGCTTTTGCTGAGTCAGGGTATGTTGGTAAATATTAGACTTGGTAAAAAGTCAATTTTCATTGGTCAATTTTACTGAAGTGCTGTTTTGTTGTTGATGATATTATTGTTGGGACTTTTTTGTTTGTTTGATTTGATTTGATTTAGACAGGGTCTCACCATGGAGTCCATGCTGGCCTGGAATACTCTGTAATCCTCTTGCTTCAATCTTCCAAACACTAGGACTATGAGAGAATGTGCCACTTATGTAGCTTCTAATGTATATTGAATGTCTATTTCATCAAAGTTTTAAAGTATATTGGTATAAATGTGTTGTTGCTGACTTTTTTAGCTTTTAAATTTACTTTATATGCATGTATGTGTGGGTACATGTGCACATGTGGAGGCCAGAGGACAACTTTCAGAGGTAGGTTCTCACTTTCTATATGTGAGCCTAGGGTGGTGTGGTGGTCAGGTTTGGTAGGAAGAGCCTTTATTTACTGAGCCATTTCACTGGCCACAAGTGTTGCTGTGTTCAGACACCGTCCCATTATGTAGTTTGACCTGGCCCTGAACCTATGATCTTTCTGCCTCAGGCTCAGTGTTGGGATAGCAGCTATATGTCACTATATCTAGCTCATACTTTAATCGTATCTCCTTTTTCATTGCTAGGACTGTCTTCTCTTTTTCTTTCTTCCTTTGGCGATTCTTGCCCTTTCTGTTTGATTAGTTTTTTCAAAGAACAGACTTTTAAAAATCTTATTACACTTTTGGCTTGTTTTTGAGACAGGTTCTCACTATATAGCTCTGCTTATCCTAGAACTTGATATATAGACTAGACTGGCCTTGAACTCACAGAGATCCATCTGCTTCTGCCTCCCAGTTGAGATAAAGGTTGTGCATTATTGTGCCTGTCTGTATCATCGTCATTGTCTTCATCTTCTTCCTTCTCTTCCTCCCCTTCTTTCTTCTCTTCCTCCTCCTTTTTAATGTGCATTGGTGTTTTGCCTTCAGGTGTGTCTGTGTGAGAGTGTCAGATTCCCCTGAGCCGGAGTTAGACAGTTGTGGGCTGACATGTGGGTGCTGGGAATTGAACCCTGGTCCTCTGGAAGAGCAGCCAATACTCTTAACCACTGAGTCATCTCTCTAGCCTTGTATTTTCATTTTCAATACTGATTTTGTATTTCTATACATCTACTTTTATTAAGTTTCTCCCCCACTTCCTTCAATTTCTTTGAATAAGTTCACAAACTTTCAGTCTTGTAATTTCACTATGCCTGGGACTGACTGTCTGTATCACTTTCTTCCTCCCAGATGGAATCTTACTATATGTAGCCAAGCCAGTCCAGCATCAGTCTCATCCTCCTGCCTCAACCTCTCAAATGCAAGAATTACAATGTGGAAATGTAAATGTGGAAACTTCTAATAACTGTGCTAACTAACTGGACTGAGTTCAAAGAAAATGGCTTGTGTGATAGCATTTCTTACCTACTGTGTTGTTTAATACACATTGTTGTTTTAATTAGTTCTAGGTCTGTTTAAAGGGATAAATTTACTGTTTGGGGGAACAGAATTATATGTTAAAAAAAGTCTTCCAAAGCCTTAATTTTAAAGTCTGTTTTTTTTGTTTTTGTTTTTTTTTAAAAAAAGGCATGGAGTGGGGTGTGTGTGTGAAGGGGAGTGTATCATGATGTGTGTGGAAGTCAGAGGACTTTGTGGAGTCTGTTCTCTTCTCCATTTATGTGGGTTCTGAGGATGAACCTCTGGCCTCCATCATGAGAGCAAATGCCTTATCTACTAATCCATCTCCCTGACCTTTTTAAAAGGTCCGCCTTATTTGTTAGAAAAATGAAAGAATGGACCTGATTTTTCTACTAATTCCTTGATTTTGTTTTCCTTCTTTGTAATTCTGTCAAGTTTTACTTCAACGGTGAGTTTTATTTTTAGGCACATATAAGAATTCGTTTATATCCTAACAAAACTAGCCTTTTAATATAGTGCCTCTTTATTCATTATAATGCTTCTTGCCTTACTTTCTTTTTGTCTGCTATTTATGTGGCTACAACTGTTTTCTTCTGATGAATAGTTATCTGTTTTTTCCCTGTTTACTGGCTTTGTATGTTTTATGTAACTCATGTAGAGAACACGCAGTTTGATTCACTGTTTAATCTACCACTATCTTTTAGCTGGCTACATTAGTGTTAGACACTGAACCTAAGACTTCATACATGCCAGGCAGGTATTCTGACACTGAGCCACATCACTGGCCCTTTTATTACAGTATTTTGAGACAAGGTCTTATGAAATTGCCAAGATTAGCCTCGAATTTACAGCTTTTTTTTTTTTTTGCTTAAACACTCCAAGTATCTGGGATTATGGACCCAGCTTGTTTATGTTTTGCTGAGACACAGAGTATGCCATGGTCTGTCTGCTTTTTAAATGACTCCATCTTCCCACTTTTGTGCTTCTATTTGGCTGATTAAGTTTTTACTCTTCTAACTTGGAAATTATTACTTACATTCCAACTCAATTTTTCTTCCTGACTTAACACCCCACCCCACCCCTCTCCCATGCATTTATGTCTACATTTTAAAAGGTGTGTTGTTTCTATTTGCTGAAAGACAATAACTCTATTCTTTATTCAAATGATTGGGTGTAGAATTTTTTTTTAAACTACTAAGAATATCTCCTTTGAAAATAACATCTGAAGGCTCTAATATGTCAACTATATTAACAATTCACCACACCATAGTTAGCAAAAGGCATACTGTAAGTATTTCCCAAGCATCAACTCTGCAAACAATTTCTCAATAAGGAAACATTTTCTTGCAATGTTTCAAAGCTGAGGTCACTGTATAAACTGTGCTGTGTACTACAGGACGCTGAGAAACTATGGTCGGGGACAAACTGGTGCCAACAGCTATCCTCCTCCTTCCACAGACAATCCAAACCCATAGACAACCCAAAAGATCCCATGCATTATTTCTTTCTTTCTTTTTTTTTTTTTTTTTTTTGGTTTTTTCGAGACAGGGTTTCTCTGTGTAGCCCTGGCTGTCCTGGAACTCACTCTGTAGACCAGGCTGGCCTCGAACTCAGAAATCCTCCTGCCTCTGCCTCCCAAGTGCTGGGATTAAAGGCGTGCGCCACCACCGCCCGGCCCATGCATTATTTCTAAACACTGCTTCTAGATTAGATCTTTTAATGCATGAAAATAAAATTTAAAAATTATAAAATAAGTACATTTAGAACCAAAGGATCAAAGAGTGAGAAATAATTTTGTTTCACATGAGAAATAAAAATATTTCCCTTACACTTAGAAAATTCATTTTTAAACCAGTTTTCTTTATTAGATAAATGCCTTGGTCTCCTGTTCATATAAATTCCATCTTCTTTTCTTTACAGCAGTAGGCCCTGTAGCTTAGCAAAGTGTCCTGCCACTGAACTATACATACTCTTAGTTCCAAAATCTTTTTTTTAAAGATTTATTTATTATATGTAAGTACACTGTAGCTGTCTTCAGACACACCAGAAGAGGGAGTCAGATCTCATTACGGATGGTTGTGAGTCACCATGTTGTTGCTGGGATTTGAACTCAGGACCTTCAGAAGAGCAGTCGATGCTCTTATCCAACTGAGCCATCTCTCCAGCCCTAGTTCCAAAATCTTTAGTTCTAATACATGACTAAGTGTAATGAAAGAAGTATCCATGGTTTGCTTGGTTGGATTTTTTGTTTTGTTTCTTTTTCTTCTTCTTCTTCTTAAAAAAAAAAAAAGGTTTCTCTGTGTAGCCCTGGCTGTCCTGGAACTCATTCTGTAGACCAGGCTGGCCTCGAACTCAGAGATCCTCCTGCCTCTGCCTCCCTGAGTGCTGGGATAAAAGGCATGGACCACCACCATCGCTTTTCTGAGACAAGAGCATCTCATTAAACCCAGGCTCCCCTCCCAGTTGCTATGGAACCAAGAATGACCTGGAACTTTTGATCTTTCTGTGTCCATCTCTGGAGTGCTGGGACTACATGCTTCCATCACGTCTAGACTGATGCTGTAATGAGGAGCAAACACCTGGCTTCACGCATACTACGTAAGCACTCAATCAGCTGAGCCATGTCCTCAGCCTAGGCATCACTTTTTTATTTTCCCCCCTAAAAGCCACTCCCTGACTCTAGACCAGAATACTGAACCTGGTCCCCATCTTTTAAATAGAAAATATAAAGTTTTACAGTATTATATTCCTAACATGGTCTTCTACTTACAAACCTGTTAGTGTCCCAAATAATGACATTTCCATCAAATCCTGATGTTACTAAGAGTCTTGTATTAGTATCATATTCGATGTTCTTCACCCAGCTAGTGTGACCATGTAAAGTGCATACTTTGGTGTTCAATTTTCTCAGATCCCATAGTGCTATTGTGGTATCATCAGAGCAGGTAGCAAAGAGCCGGTTATCAAGAAATCTACAAAAGCAGAAAAGAAAAACTGGTTCATTTAATCTCTACTGAAAGAAAATATGACTTTAGAACAATCTCTCTATTACCAGGAAACAAGACTGCAACCTCCCTGTAGAACCCCAGCCATTCTGACACAATGGACTGTACACCTTGTCTATACAGCCATACTGCTAGGCTGCTGACGAATAATTAGAGTTATACTGTAACTGGCCTATGCCACTGGTAATTTTATTTGAAACCAGAAATTGTGAATAGGTATTTAGAGCACAGTTGATAGAAAGAAAGGAAAGAACTCCAGAATCTGGTCAGGAAGTGAAAAGAGAAAGTTGAATAGACAACAGATTTTAAGGTCTTGACTGCTTAGGGGATGTTGTATCAGATAACAGACTCTAATGAGAGAGATCTGCTACATGTTATGTCTCTGCCTACTTACAACAGATTTACATATAAAACGTGCAATTCAAATGGCCATCATTTAAATCTATTAATTCAAAAGTATTCCCCAAATAATCTCTCACAACAACATTTTATTAGTCACAACTGTAAGACAGACTTTATCATTTTTTCTAATTTCCAATCCTTAGTAACAATATATTTTATACATACACTTATAACTGACCATTCACGCTTTCGTTTCTGTCTAATTTAAAAGTACCTTCAGCAAATACAGTTACATATAACTTCTTAGTCTCTAGTAGAACAAAGAAACTCTGGAGCTTCTTCCAACATAAAATTATACATAATTCTTTCCAAAATAAACACCAATATCCACAAACAACATCATGACCTTCCTAAGATTTATCACTGCTTTTTTTCTTTTCCATAAGCACATAGCACCTGGTAGTCCCAGGCTATCTCCCATCCAAGTACTAGTCAGGGTTGTCCCTGCTCTGAAGCTCTGCGTGTGAACCTTCCTAGCACATTCAGGGGAGTACGGCATAGACTTATCATGGCTTTAATTCTAGGTCCACCTTCTTCCTTAATTTTGTTTACTTTTTAATATTTAGCTGTCATTTTCTGCAGCTATAATTTTGGGTGTATGCATGGTGTATCTGTGTACACACATGCTCTGCCTGGGGGGAGGGTGTCAGTGGTTGTCTTCCTATATTGCTCACCTTATTTTTTCAGGTAGGGTCTCTTGACTGACCCTGAGGCGTCCCACAGTTGCTAGAACGATGTTCCACGTGAGTGCTGCTGAGTCAGCTTTCTGTGGGTGCTGAGCTAGCTTTCTGTGGGTGCTGAGCTCTGAACTGAGAGTCCTATGTGTGCACTTTAGCTCTGACCTATTTTCCCAACACCAGTTCTATATATTCCTTCTTGTTTGTTTTTGTTTTTAGTTTTTGAGACAAGATTTCTCTGTGTAGACATGGCTGTCCAGGAACTCACTCTATAGACCAGGCTGGCCTCTGCTAAAGAACAACTTTATAAGGCTATAAACTCCTTGAAGGAGAAAGTACCTACCACTACATGATTAGAGCTGCAGTGCCAAGGACATGCACTTGCTGGCTCGCTCATTCATTCATTCATTCATTCATTCATTCATTCAATTTACTTAGAGACAAGATATCATATAGTCCAGGTTGGCCTCAAACTTAAGATATAACTGAGGACAACACTGGATTTATCTTGCCAAGTTTGTGTGGTTTTGAAGATCAAATCCAGGGCCTGATGCATGCAAAAGAAAGCACTTTAACAACTAGGCTATATCTCCAGCTTCATCAGTAGATATTTATTAAATGAATGAATTAAAGGAGTTCATTACCCAGAAGACAAAAGCATATTGTTACATAAATTAATTATGTGAAATAAGCAGAGGGTGGTGAGAAAAGAGTACAATGAGCGCTGATTGAAATGAGTAGGAACTCCCAGAGCTTAAGGAATGTACATCTATATAAAAGACTGGTATATGTGGGCAAGGAGACAAATGGGGAACTTATCATTGACTGGTTCCAGTGATTCTCAATGGCTTTTCTCCTCTCTTCCTCCATCCCTGCCTCCTCTAAAGAGGATCACACTATGTAGTCCTAGTTAACTTCAAATTCATTATGCAGAAGGCATGCTGGCCTGGAATTTACAGAGATCCTCCTGCCAAGCTGCCTCTTCCTCCCAGCGCTAGGATCAAAGGTGTGTACCAGCATCCCATCCACCTCAAGGGCTTTAAGGAAGAGAGATGATTACATAATGTTTTAGGAAAATCATTTAGATGACCAGGTCCCCAAATTTTGGGTTTGTATTTTAAAAGTAAGATGAAGGAAATCAGCTTTTCAGTATTAATAATTACTAAAAAGCAATTATTGTATAAAGGATATTTTAATATCCAAAATATACAAAGAATCTTAGAGAAGCTAATAACTTTGAATTTAGTTTACTTTAATAAAAATTCAATGCTTTCACTTTAATTCATTCATTTATCATTAATAATAATTAATTTCCAAAATATACAAAGAATCTTAGAGAAGCTAATAATTTTGAATTTAGTTTAATAAAAAATTCAATACTTTCACTTTAATTCATTCATTTATCATTAATTGATAATTTTTTATATTGATAGAGAATTAACCATACAATAGTAAGAGTGGAGTGTGGAAGAAGATACTACCTATTGCAATTTTCATCCCAAAATATGTACATGTACAGAATGTAAAGTATTAGATAAGTCCTTGATATGTGGCCCATTCCTCTCCAATTAAAACTTAGAATGGCCTAGAAAGGTGTAAACTGTTGGGCTGGGAATGTAGCTCAGTTGGTAGAGTGCTTGCCTAGTACACATGAAGCCCTGGTTTGCAATCCTGGCATGTGTGTGTAATGTGGAAGTAGAAGAGTCAGAAGTTCAAGGTCGTCTGTGGCCATACATTGAGTTCCAAGCCAGCCAGGACTACAATGAGACACTGTCCTAGAAAAAGAATAGTTGTGAAATGTTTCTAACTCCATATTCTCTGACAAGTAGGAGCTCCTCTTGCATAAACACTTCAATCTGTGTCTAAATCAGAACCTCTCAGCTGTTTCCACACATCTCTAAGCTGGTATAAGCTCCGGGTGGTCCTCCGTCTAGAGGAGCTCAGCTCTCTATTGGAGGGAAACTGGTAAAGGATAAAAGCAACTGAAAGCGAATTCTTTTAGAACCCACATTTCACTGTCCAAGTCAAAATAGTGCTGTATATTTTTAAAGATTCAAACTAAAAAAAAAAAAATCACAAAAAGAAATTCTTCTCCATTTATTTAACTATATGCAAATTCTTAGAATGGATTGAATCTTTTGTTGTTGGTTTTTTTTTGGGGTATAATGTTTGCAATGAAATTATAACCAAATATAATATCCTCACTTTATTTTTGAGTTTTATACTATAATAATCATTTTTCCATAAATCCTCAGATTTCATCAGCTGTCTCAAGAGCAAGTAAGATAGTCACAAAATTCTAAGTGTCTATCGCACCATTATTTCTAATCACTTTGTTTTTTGGAGATTTTCTCTCTCAGATTCTCTATTGCCAATGCTTTATATGTATCTTGACCACTTCTCCAAAAATCACTTTTAGGGTTTTGTGAAATTACACATGAATATATATATGTATGTGTGTGTGTGTGTTTGAGTATATGTATTAAAACACCAGTGTGCATAAAATAAAAATAAGTAAATCTTAAGAAGTAAGCCTATAAAATAGATGTATTTAAATTAAACATTTTTCTTTCTTAAAACATGAACAGAAAATATTCTCTGCTATCATTATTTTACAAGATTAACAATTCACAAAACTAAAACACAAACTAAAAGACATTACCAAGAAGAATGCACAAAATGACTACCCAGAATGAAACCAGAAAATGAATGCTACACCTCTGGATAGCTATGCTTGATGCAGTCTCAGGGAACCATGTATGACTCCATTTCTACAACTTCCTGTATATAAAGCCTTGGAAAAAAATCTCTTTGTAAGCGTGACAGTTCCCATATTCCTTAATCAGATATGATATTTATCTTACACAAAGACGTGATAAGCATTAAACAAGCTAAGGCAGAAGGACAAGTTCAAGACCAGCCAGTATGATGATATAGTGAGTTTAAGGCCAACCTGGCCTATACGTGGCAAGACCCAACCTCAAAAAACAAATGTAAAAAATTTTAATTAATCTCTCTGTGTGTGTATATGTGTGTGTGTGTGTATACACAAAGTACAAATATATATATATAGTATTTTCCCATAACTGGCATATACTGTATTTGTCTTATATTGTGTGAAATATACAAAATAACTCAACACCAACAAAAGACATCAAGAGGGAGAAACAGACTTGGGAGATTAATAAGTAGGTACTACATTGGTTTTGTTAATTTTAATTAATCTCTGTGTGTGTGTGTGTGTGTGTGTCTGTGTGTACTCTTTGATGCACATGTAAAAGTCAGAGTTAACTTTGTGGAATTGATTCTCTCCTTCCACCATGTGGGTCCAAGGGTTTAAACCCAGGTTGTCAGGCTTGGCAGCAAAGTACCTTATCTTCTACTCACCAAAAATTTAAAAAATCTTAAATAATACATCATATGAAAAGTGTTTTTACAGGTTATTGACACACAGTAAAAACCCAAGAAATCTGAGTTAGTATTATCAAGCAGTTCATGCACCCAGAAACCTCAGATTCTTAACCTCTTAGGTTACTTGTGCTCCTAAATAAATTTCAAATCCATTTTCCTGTCAACAAATCGGAAGGAGTAGGTTCAAATTTGTAGGGCATGGGTGCTGTGGCAGGCAGCACACTGACAGCAGCACATGAGAGCTGACGTTGATAAAGAATTCAAACAGGTTAGTCAAAGGTCATTTTGAGTGGGGCAAACAACTTGACACAAGTCTATTCTTTTTGAGATATAAAAAATTTCAATTGTAAAGTATTAGAAATAGAGACAATTAGAACAAATATAACAAACACCTTTGATACCCACCACCCAGCTTTATCAAATTTTAACATTTCATTATCTTTCAGAGTTGTCTGAAAATACAAACATATTTGAAGTATATTGTGAGTCCTTCCCCACACCCCTTCCCCTCCCTCCCTCTCCAGAGGGAACCACTATCCAAAATTTGTCATTCCACATGCACGTATTTAATACCATAAAGTAATAATATGTATATCACAATTTTTCCATACGGTTTGTATCCAATTTACTCTGGATATATTTAACAAGCACCCACCATGTACAAGGCACAGTTCCAGGTGCTAGGAGAAAACAGAGCAAATGCATGCCTTCATCAAGCTTATTTTATGAAGTTTTAAAATTTTATATAAATGGTATCACACCATACAGCTCATTCTACAATTCGCCTTTCTGTCTCATCCTTACACTTCTGTGATTTTTGATTCATTTAACTGATGTATAGTATTCCATTGAGACTAAAATTTATCTTTCCTCTTAACGGGCATTCAAGTTCTCCTTTTTATTACTCTAATGCTATAAAGAATCTTTCCTTCTTCATGCATCTAATTCATGTGGTTACATATTAATTTTTTAATTACAATGATATTTAATTTACCAGGCATGAACTGTTTGAGAACTGTGTTACCTAGACTGTATCACTACACCTCAGGGTCCCTACTTCTCAGCACTTGTAGTTCTTCACTGACAACTGATGAGCTTGAAAACCTTTCCGTATTTAATGCTCAATGTGATTCTCTGCACATTTTGTTAGGAGGTTTAATATATTCAAGGTCCTTCTGGTCCTGACTGGAAGTCTCTTCTGTCAGCCTGTATTCATTCCTATCAAAACAAAGCTCAGGGTCACTAGGGTCACCAACAGATCTTACATGGTAAGAGGTGAAACCGGTTACCTCTCATTGTTCCTGCTTCTACTTCCTTTACAGCCCACAGTTCCTTTCTTTTCTGTTCATTACGCTCTGTATTAAAATGTCCAGACAGGAATATCATTACTTCATTCAGCATCTGCTTCATTACTTGGCCCTTTGCTTTTGCTTGTGATGTCAGGGCTGGGTTTAAGGTACATACAAAGCTTATGATTATCTTGAGTTTTCCTTTTATGACAAATACTATTGCATTTTACCCTTAATGCCTTTGTTTTGCTCTTTTATCTCTCTAAAACTGATAATCAATCTTGGTTTTCTCATTTATTTTCTTGTGATGCCACTGTTGAAAATATATACATACACACAAATATAAGTCATAATTCCTTTTCTCATTCAAATTGCAGACTGCCTTTTTTGTTATTGTTTTGTGTTTTTGAGATAGAGTCTCATTGTGTAGCCATGGCTGTCCTGGAACTCATTATATAAACCAGGCTGGCCTCGAACTCTGAGCTCCTCCTGCCTCTACCTCCCATGTGGTAGGATTAAAGGCTCCACCATGCTTAGCTCCAGAATGCCTTTTAATTAATATAAATCTATATATGTTTTCTGTGAACAATCTTTATTTGGGACTTCTATTTCTTATCCTTTGCTTTAAACTAAAATACAACAACAACAATAAATTTACGTTTTCCTACTTATACTGAACTGGCCACATGTCCTTCCTTTCCGGTAATCTGAAAGCTATAAACTATATTTATAAGACTTTAATTATTCCTTTAAATTAAAAAAAAAGCACACATTTATCTATGTACCAATCTAAAATATGTCTGAAATTGCTTAATATTTCTACTTTCTAAACATAATGTGGGCCTTATTATACCGTACTATCCCACACTACAAAATTTCCACACATAAACTACTGTGTGCCACTGTATAAAGCCACATTGTCAAATGTGGTATATATATGCCCCATTTGGCTTTCAAATACTTGCTATGTGACCACTTTTATACTTAGAACATCATATTGCTCTAAGTATAACATTAGAAAGACAACATTAGAAAATGAAAATAAAATATCACAAAAATTTTGTACCGATTACATGTTAAAATTATAGTATTTTGGAAATATTGGGCTAAATATCTTAAAATTAATATTGCTTCTCTTTAGTAATAAAAATTATGTATGTGGCTAGCATTCCATTTCTACTGGACAGTGTTTATCCTAGTTTGTTCTTTTGTTGTTTTGGATGCAATGCTGACAGTAAAACCCAGGCCTTCCACAGGCTAGGTGCTAGCGAGCACTGACCATTAGACTACATCTCTAGCACTTTTTTTTTTTTAAATCTGTTTGTAGATGAGGTTTGTATGGTCCCTAAAACTTTGGGCTTCAAGTGATCTTTCCAACTTAGCTTCCTAAGTAGCTGAGTCTATAGGCATACACCGCTGTACCTAGCTTACTGCTTCTAGTTTAGTTTTGTTTTAAACGTATCAAATGCAAAACTAAAAAAAAAAAAATCCTCAGAATTACATTTTCTGCACTATTAACAATTACAATTAACATTTCACCTAATTAAAATTCTTCAGTCTGGATTATATTTACCTGACATAATGAGGTACATGGCCTTGCCTTATCAAATATGCTCCATTTTCTTCTCATATCAACTGAGAAGAAACCTGCCAGTTTATTTATCATATTTCCACATATAACTGGCCTCTAACATTACTAGCTTTTTAACACTTTTAATATTTTTAAATTGTATGTGTATGGGTATTTTGCCTGCATGTATATCTGTGCATCACATGTGCCTGGTGGTCAGAAGAGGGTGTAGGATCGACCAGAAGTGGAGTTACAGGGTTGAACCTCATGTGGTTGCTGGGAATTGAACTCAGAGCCTCTGAAAGACCACCCAGCCAGTGCTCTTAACCTCTGAGCCATCTCTCTAGACCCAGCCTACACTTCTTAAGATTTTAATCTCAAGTTTCACCACAACCTGTCCAGATATAGATTCACCTTGAACCTGTTTCACACTCTGAATATAAGTAATTCTCGCTCATGAACAATTATCAATTTAATTTCCCAGAAATCTCTGCAATTTATTATTTATAATTAATTAATTAACTTAATTTTGGAATAACATTCCACTTGAGGGACAGGCTGGTCTTAAACTTGAGATCTTCCAGTTTCCCAAGTGCTTGGGCTATAGGTATACACCATAATGCCCAAAAGTTTGCAATTTTTTATATATTTTAATTAATCCTGTATTTTAACTATATACTCATACTTTTTAATCCTGTAGTGGGTATATATTTTGATATTATTTTTCAACTTCTATTTTACTCATTAATGTTTTTTTTTGTTTGTTTGTTTTGTTTTTTTTTTTTTTTTTCGAGACAGGGTTTCTCTGTGTAGCCCTGGCTGTCCTGGAACTCACTTTGTAGACCAGGCTGGCCTCGAACTCAGAAATCCTCCTGCCTCTGCCTCCCAAGTGCTGGGATTAAAGGCGTGCACCACCACCGCCCGGCCTCATTAATGTTAAAAGAGTAAAGTTCATCTGATCAATTAAATTTAAATTTTTTGCCTATTTTTAAAACTTTGTATTATTATTATTATTATTATTGTTATTAATTTATTTTTTTTAAAGACAGGATTTCACGTAGCCCAGGCTGACCTCCAACTTAGCATATAGCCAAAGATTATCTTGAATCCTTCCCAGTCTTCCCTCCCAAGTGCTCAGATTACAGTCCTGAGTTGGCACATCCAATTCTGGGTAGCATTAAATATAGGGCTTCACATATGCTAAGCAAGAACTCTCCCAATTAAGCCACATCCACAAATTGGAACTATACCCTTTTAAGTGTCAGCTTTTTTTCTGTCTTCCCCAGCAATGTTGTAGGATCCAACCCAGGACCTTGCACATGCTAAGTAAGCCCCAGCCATTCCCTTTAAAATACATTTTATATAGCAACATTTTTAATTTCCATATGTTCAAGTTAGTTCTTTACTATATAAACCTGTTTCTTTCACCTCTTTTAATTTATATTCTTTGTTCTTTTTAAGGGAGAATATTCTTTACCTCTTTAAGCATCCTAAAAATGTTTTAAAGTTTCTCCCAATCAATGGAATACTATGCAGCCATTAAAAAGAGTAAGCTCACCCCATGGATACTAATATGAAATGAGCTCTGACTATGTTCAGTTAAAAAGGCCAGGCATGGAATAGTATGTGTAGAATGCTACCATTTATATAAAAGTATATGTGGGGTATGTGTGTGTGTGTGTGTATTTATATGCTTTTACATGCATAAACTATCTCAAAAAAGATAGCAAATTGATAATAGTGGTTGCCTCTGGGGAGAGAAACTGGGTGGCTAGGCGACAGAGGTGGAAATAGACTTACTTTTCACTGTTTACCCTTTTGTACCTTTGAAATTTGTACCACGTGCATGTATTACCTAGTCAAAAAAAAAAATAAATAATTTATTTTTAAAAATAAAATCTTTGTTGGACTACTTACTCCATAAAGTTAATTTCATCCAGAGAAATCCCTGTTCTGGTGATTTGGATTTGCTGTATTAATATTAGATGTCTTCATGAATGTTGAAATTTGGGTAATAGGCTTGAGTGGGAGAAGTAAATTTTGTTCTCTTCCTTCCTATTTAAGGGTTAAAATTGCCTCTACTTGGCCATCTGAGCCCCTACTCTATTACTGGGGTTTATGAGGATATTTCAGGGCTCCAATTTCGTGATAATGTTGGAAAGGACACACATCCACACTCAGTCACTGACCCAGCAAGTGCCTTCACTCAATTCCTGTCATGAGGCTGTGTCTTAATTAGCTAAAACCTACAGCCCAAGGAGCAAAACAGACTTTTCTTTATTCAGCCTTTCAGAAATGAAACAGACATTTCAACTAAAGCCCTGGCTTTCTGTGGTGATTTGGGCTCTTTCTTTACACAAAACTTCTCGGTGCTTTGGTCTCTTTAACTAAGGACCATAACTACAGGGTGTCAGTGCTAGAGTGAAAGACCAGGACCCCCTGGTGTCGGCCCTGTCCAGATCTCAGTCTACCCTGTCTGGATGCTGACTTTGGAACCTGTCTGCAGCTTTGTACTATTAATTCTGTTTCTGCGTGCGTGGGTCAGTGGAGGTGCAAAATGTAGCACCTAAACTAAACTACAAGTAATTTTCACATTTCTTTTTTAAGTAACACTGAAAGTAATAATTATAAAACTAACACAACTTCATATTTTCATATTCATAATCTCATATATTAGAAAATATAAAATAGTAAATTACCCACTTTAATCTGCCAAGAGTTAAAAACAGTCGTTTAATCTTTCCTTCTTTATTATTTCTACTTGTATAATTTATCTGACTTTAACTTACATAATCCTAAACACTTGTCTGTGGTTTTATATAGTCTCTTCAGTCATCATTTTAAGGACTGCATATTAATCCACCAAATTGTTCAACTGTACTTTACTTCCCAAATCATTCAATAGGAAGGAGCAAGTATCCAAGGATGTTACAAGGATGTTCGGTATATATCAATACTGTGGCTGTGGGTGAGGTTATGACTGTGAGACGTGAAGCCAATGCAGGTACAGTACATGGCTAAGGTTCATAATGATGACCTTGACACACAGAGGAAAGAAAAGAAATCACATGGAAGTGAACAACATACTGCAGAAAGATTCCAATCCAAAAATCATTAACAGCAAAATTTATAATTATATGGTAAGTTTTACAACTGGATAATGCATGACATATTTTCACTAATTGGAAAATCAGATTCTGATTCACACTACAGGCTCGCTTGTTCACCAACACACTCACCTGATATTATTCACACAGTCTTCATGTGCTTCAGAAAGGGTTTTTATGTGCTTTGAAGATATAGGGTCAAAAAGCAGAACTTCAGTCTGTTCACAAGCAACTGTCAGCACTGACCTGGAAGGAAGGGCACATTTCTCTGCTTACTTCTCCAACACCCTCTTGTTCACTTATTTATAATTATACATACTATGAACTTATTTACCAGGTTTTTATGTCAGTATCAGGTATTAGAAGGCTGGCACTATCCATGTTGGCAGTCCTAGGGAGTACAGCTCTCACATACACAATGTGTGAACTGACGCCACTCATGGCCAAGCAGCACCTCTCAAGTGTCTACCAGAATTCTAAACATGTCAACTGTTCTACTCAGCAATATTTTCTGGGGTTTAGTAGAATGAAATAACTATTAACAAATACAGAGAAACATATAAAGACATGCTTCACTGTAAAAAAGAGAGAGCAACTTAAGCATGCAAGACAGTGTGAGGATTGTATAAACCATGGAACATCGTAATTGTCTTCCTATTCATGAGGGAAATATCACAAACCCCAGTGGATGCCTGAAACGCCAAATAGTAAGGAATCCTATACATATTGTCTCCCTCCTATAAACACTTACAATAAAGTTTACCTACAAATTAGACTCAGTAAAGATTAACAAATATAATCAAACATAAATTACATTGTAGTGCAAATTATACAAGTGTGCTTGCTCTAAAAACATTATCCTACTGCAGACCTTAGCAGTTTACTGCTCTTGAAGAGGATCCAAATTCAGTTCCCAGTACCAATATGGTAGTTCCAGGGGATTCCACAGCTCTCATCTGGCCTTCCTCAGGCAGCTGAACCCATGTGGTGCACATCAACTCATACAGGCACACACATGGGCCACAAAGGAAGCTGGTCCTCCTACATCACTTAACAATTATATTATATATCTAATTTGGGGCTGGGCAGCCAGCTCCATTAATTAAATGTTTATCATATCGTGAGGGCCTGAGCTCCGCCATTGTCCTGGCATTGAAGAAGCGGACAGGGATATCTCAGGGGCTTTCTCACTGCCAATCTAGCTGAAATTGTGAGTTCTAGGTTAAGAGAAAAATAGGGTAAAAGAAATTGAAAAGAGATGCTCAATGACCTCTAGCCCCTACATACATACACATTTCCCCCAATATGAAAACACACACACACACAAAGGGAAATATAAAGCACTGGATTATAGCAAGCAAATTCAAAGAAAAGAAATTCTGAGTTGGGTTTTGTAACTCACTTTCTAACCTACAACCCTGGACCCCCCCCCCCACACCCACCTTTTTTAATTTTTAAGACAAAAGTTTCATTCTGTAGCCCCTACTGGTCTAGAATTTACTAGGCAAGGCCTGTCTTGAAGTCTCAATGTCCTGTCTCAGCTTCCCAAACACTGGGATTACAGGAGTGAGCCAATACCTGGCTGTGAAGTCTTTTTTTTTTTAAGATATATTTATTATTATATGTAAGTACACGGTAGCTGTCTTCAGATACACCAGAAGAGGGCGTCAGATCTCATTACAGATGGTTGTGAGCCACCATATGGTTGCTGGGATTTGAACTCTGGACCTTCGGAAGAGCAGTCAGTGCTCTTAACAGCTGAGCCATCTCTCCAGCCCCAGCTGTGAACTTCTTAATCTACTAGGGAATGAGATGATCTGAAGTTGGCTTTACAGCTATGGAAACTATCTCTGATCAAGTCTTCGTCCTAGGGTATATCCTTATACAGTTTCATCCAAGCCAATCTCCGTGTCAGATTTTAAACTGTAATGTATTTCATTCCATTCATTCTGAGCTGTATGTCCACTACAAAGCCTCTTAGTCTCTGTGCTGCTGCTCTTGGAATTTACAGATGCCTCTCAGAGAAAAGTAACTTAAAATGCAGAGGCCACCTCTCTAGATTTTGAGCCTGCAATTTCTTCATTATTCTAGTAATTTTACAATCCCTACAAAAGTAGGTTTTTATACTTCACATTAACTATTACATACTTTTCTATAACTTTTCTGATTATTCTCTGTTGGATGGCTGTCAACGCACTTCATCTACTATTTCTGGAAAGTTAAACTTTTTACCTCTTGTATCTACCATACCTGTTAAGGATTATTGATGAATGCTCCCCTTTTCATCCTGAATGCTGTTTGTGTAGCGTCTTGATCAATGCCATGTGTCTTCATTATTATAAATCATTTCAAAGACATACTTTTCTCCATGTTGAGTATTTATTTCTATTTTCAAATTTTATTAATTTCTACATTTTAAAAACTTTATTTCCAAAGCCAGGTGATAGTGGAGCACACCTTTAATCCCAGCATTTAGGAGGCAGAGGCAGGTGGATTTCTGAGTTGAAGGCCAGCCTGGTCTACAATGAGTTCCAGGACAGCCAGGGCTACACAGAGAAACCCTGTCTGGAAAAAAAAATCAAAACAAAATAAAGTAAAAAAAAAAAACAAACCTTATTTTCAGGTCAGTAAGATAGCTCAGTGGATAACAGTGCTTGGGGCTGAGCCTAGAGACCTGAGTTTGATCCCTGGTGTAAGGAAAGACAGAACTAACTTCTGCAAATTGCCCTCTGACCATCCACACACACAAATAAATAAATGCAACCAAACCAAACTTCTAAGCTGTATTTCCCACCATTTTGCTTTCTTCAGACTTATTTTTATATTATTTGTAAATAATTTTAACTTTTTCCTTGTGATAGTTTGCTCATTAATTTTCCATTCCTTTCCACTTTGCTAGTTTAATCATTTTACATGTGCATTCAATCATGTTTGTGGGCACATATGTGCCACAGTGCACATGTGGAGGTCAGAGAACCATTAGGAATCAGTTCTCTCTTCCCAGCAAGAGGACTCTGGAGATCAATCTCAGGTTGTGAGGCTTAATTACAACTAACCCACTGATCTTACTAACTCTGTTTTACTAATTTATAAAATGCAGAGTGAGATGCTAGCTTTAAAAACAAAATAGGGAGCCGGGCGGTGGTGGCGCACGCCTTTAATCCCAGCACTTGGGAGGCAGAGACAGGAGGATTTCTGAGTTCGAGGCTTGCCTGGTCTACAAAGTGAGTTCCAGGACAGCCAAGGCTACACAGAGAAACCCTGTCTCGAAAAACCAAAAAAAGAAAAAAAAAAAAACCAAAATAGGTACTGGGAGGATGGCTCAGCTGTCCAGTATGAGCGCCTGAGAGGGGATGTTCACCGTCCACATAAAAAGCTTGTTATAAGCTGTAGTTTGTACAAGCGACCCTGTAAGAACAATGGGAGAAATGTGCCTAAGAAAACTAGGCAGCCTGTACTGACTGGTTTTGTGTGTCAACTTGACAAAAGCTACAGTCTTCAGAGAGAAAGGAGCCACAGTTAAGGAAGTGCCTCCATGAGATCCAGCTGCAAGGCATTTTCCCAATTAGTGACCGTGGGGGAGGGCCCAGCCCACTGTGGGTAGTGCCATCCCTGGGCTGATGGTCCTGGGTTCTGTAAGAAAGCAGGCTGAGCAAGCCAAGGGAAGCAAGCTGTAAACAGTACCCTCCATGGCCTCTGCATCAGGTTCCTGCCCTGCTTGGGTTCCTATCCTCACTTCCTCCAAAGATGGACTATGATCTGGAAGTGCAGGCTGAATAAAACTTTTCCTCCCAACTTGCTTTTTAGTGGTGTTGTTGGTATAGAAACCATAAGACACAGCTCTACCCTCAGGCATATGGGGGGCACACATGAGCGCACTATATGTGGGGGAGGATCAATTAGAATAAATGCAGGAACAATGAATTCATGAAATTCTTAGGTAAATGGGGAACAGGGGGAGGGAAGAGGGCTTATGGGACTTTTGGGGAGGGGGGGAACCGGGAAAGGGGAAATCATTTGGAATGTAAATAAAGAATGTAAATAAATATCTTGATATATATATATATATGTATGTATGTATGTCTTGATATATATCTTGATATATTGTTGAAACCTGTTTCAAGCTAATGGCCCCAAGTGGTGCTCCTACCCTCAGACTCCTTACAGCTCAACTATGTTTTTTCTTTGTGTGTGGGGGTACTGAGATTAAACCCACATGTTAACAAATGCTTTACTACTGAACAATATCAACTAGTATCAACAGTTTTTTTCTTCTGTCCCTTTCTTACCTTTGCATGTCTGTGCATATGTGGATAAACCTCTGTATGTGTTTGTGTGTGTATGTGTAGACCAGAGGCTTTCATCAAGTGTCTTCCTCTATTGCTCTCTACCTTATTATTTTAAGATTATTTATTCAGTGTGTGTGTGTGTGTTTTGCCTGTATGTATATGCACTACATATGTACATGATGGATGCCCTGGAATTAGAGTTACAGACAGTTGTGAGCTGCCTTGTGGGTACTGCAGCCCAGGTCCCTGCAAAAACAGCAAGTGACTTAACCACTGGGCCATCTATCCAGTCTCTCTTTCTACGTTACTTTTTTGAAACAGGGTCTTGGGCTGGAGAGATGGCTCAGTGGTTAAGAGCACTGACTGCTCTTCCAAAGGTCCTGAGTTCAAATCCCAGCAACCAGCAACTACATGGTGGCTCATAACCATCCATAATGAGATCTGACATCCTCTTCTGGTGTGTCTGAAGACAGCTACAGTGTACTTACACATAATACTAAATAAATCTTGGGGCTAGAGTGAGCAGAGGTCCTGAGTTCAACTCCCAGCAACCACATGTTGGCTTACAACCATCTATACAGCTACAGTGTACTCACATAAAATAAATAAAGATTTAAAAAAAAAGAAAGAAAGAAAGAAAGAAAGAAAGAAGCAGGGTCTCTAACTGAACATGGAACTCACAGCTTGGCTTAGAATAGCTACTCAGTGAGCCCGAGGGATCAGCCTCTCTTTCTACTAGGTGCTGGGCTAGGGATATGAGACACCACACCTAGCCTTTACACGTGCTAGGGATGCAAAAATCAGTTCTCATTGCACAGCAAGCCCATTTTACCCACTGAGAATCACATTTTTCTTTTTGTAATCTTTCCCCTTATTTCATATTTTTCTCTATTTGTTTAGAAGGAAGTTGTCCAAAACTTTCTTTTGCTTTCTTGAAAATTTAATACATATACTTATTAAAGTCTCTTAAGTTATTATTGGTGTGTGTGTGTGTGATGTTTGGGTGCATGTGTAGGCCAGAAGACAACTTAGACTGAGTTAGTTCTCTCCTTCATCTTTGCATGGGCTCCAGGGATCAGAACTCAGATCACCAGGCTTGTACAGCAAGCACCTTGACTTTCTGAGCCATTTCACTGGCTGAGAACCAGAATAATTACTCTTTAAAAAAATGCTTCTGGGGCCTGTAGGAGTGGCTTAGTGGGTAGAGGCAAGTCACCAAGGCTGACTACCTGAGTTCCATCCCTGGGACACACATGATGGAAGGAAACAATGACTCCTGCAGGTTATCCTTTTATCTCCACACATGTGCCTCCACAGGTAAACCATGGCAATGACATGAGCCTATATGAATGTGTGATACCTTTAATGCTAGCACTTAGAAGAAAGAGGAAGGTGGATCTCTGAAATTGAGGTCAGCTTGGTCTACATATCAGGGCAACCAGGGCTACCATGAGAGACAAAACAAAACAAAAAATGAATAAATAAATTTCTCTGTGAGAATGCAGTCATCTTCAAATAAGAACAATGTATCCCTCATTCTAATAGCTCTAGGGAATCTGAATTAAATTTCTCATAACTAATTCTAGAATCACCATATTCTATTTAAAAAATTTACTCCTAGAGAATGCACACAACTACTTCTTAAGCCCTGAAAGTATAAATAGGAATCTGATAAAAGAGAGCTTGAACTATAGAGAGGCACAGACAGAATTTGGAGGTGAGGAGAAAGTTTTAAGAATAGAGCAGCATAAAGGGCTGGAGAGATGGCTCAGCGGTTAAGAGCACTGGCTGCTCTTCCAGAGGTCCTGAGTTCAATTCCCAGGAACCAAATAGTGGCTCACAACCATCTGTAATGGGATCTGAAGTCCTCTTCTGGTGTGTCTGAAGACAGCTACAGAGTACTCCTATATATAAAATAATAAATAATTCTAAAGAAAAAAAAGAGTAGAGCATAAAGGAAAAGGGTTTTGTGAATAAGCTTCAGCTTACTCAAGTTTCTCTGCTCATCAGATTTCTTAGAAATTCAAGTATGCACCCACTGCTAAAACTCCAGCTGACTGCTGTGAAGAGACGCCCCAGAGATGCTTGGACCAGGTATAATTAGGAAGAAGCACCTTTGTTAATAAACTAGAACAGGTCTTACTTGCTCAGTAACTGCTCCCTTGCTTCTTTCTCAGCATATTGTTTCTCAGCATAGGTGTTTCTTTGTGAAATGCCTTATTTTATCATTTCCATTTCCTCTAACATGATATGCTAATATGACCCTTTTGTATAAGTTCATAGTCACATATGAAATACTTCTATTCTTTACCCAGCAATCTTGATTGCTTTATCTCCTGCAATTTTTTTCTGATCTTGATTCAAGTGTCACTTTCTCAAGGTAACCTTAAATACCCTAGATCAACAAGCTTCAAGTCTTTATCTCAACTTGTAGATGTACGCTGTGCATTACTTAGAATCTCATATCCAGTTGAACTAACAGAGGCCAGGCTCAGTAAAAGGAGTGTGCCTTTACCTAGTTTTACTCACCACAGCCATACATTTGCAACCTATTAAGAGTTCCAGGAGCATCTGGTAAATGAGGGATTGAATGAATGGATGCATCAACTAGGCAAAGACTAGTAACCCAGAGGCCAGATGTGATAAGAATGTTATTATGTCATCTTATGGTGGAACCACTAGCAGTATTTTCCTGCGATTGTTGTTAAACTTGTGCACACACGACATAGAGTACTAAATAGACCTGGGATAGTTTGAAAATCCCCTATAGCTTGAAGTAAACCAAGAGCAAACATCTTATCAGTCTAAGCATGCAGTCTATCCCACAAATGGCCCAAACACTGAGAAACGTTATTTCTGCGGCCACAGTATCTTTCTAAAGCTTTCATTTGTATCCTTGTGGCAGGATCTGGCACAAGGTCCAAAGATTTTGCAAGCTTTCTACCTTTAATAAATTCAAATCAGAAAAAAACCAACTGAGGATAATAGTAAAACGATGGGCATTTATTTAAAGCATATTTGCTGAGCACCTACGGTGTACCAGAACGCCCTAGTTGTGTACTGGCTCTGACAGACCTGTAGAAAGTATTTCTCTTGCACAGAAGCACTGGACCTGCCTATCTCAAAAGGTCAGGGCAGGACTCATAGGTGACAGACAATGTGCTTCTGAAAGTACCAGGGGCACGAAGGCCAGCAGCTGCAGCCAACCTGACCGGAGGGAACCAGCTGGGGTGTAGGAGCTTACCCGTCCGGCGAGTACTCGAGGTTGAAGACAGCACCGTGGGTGCGGGTGCTGAGGTACACTGAGTCTGCGGGATGGATGGAACCATACAGGTTAGTCATCGTGCGGAAATTGTCCCGAGCCGGGTCCACGAACAGCCCGCGACCAAGGCTTCGCTCTCTCAGCCACCCGAACAGTCTGGCACCAGGGCCGCCCAGGCTGGCGCTGAGGCCCTGCCGGCTCCGACTGCCCGCCCTACAGTCTGGCCTCGAGCGTCTGCGCGGCGAGGAGGAGGGTGACAGCTCTGTCTGCGACGCGGCAGCGGACAACTCCAGAGCTCCCGGAGCCGCGAGTTCTCCAGCGCGCTCGGCCGGGGACACTGCGGGGACGCCCGGGAGGCGAGGGCTCCCGGCGGCCGGCGGGGAAGAGGCCGCGTCAGCTCCTCGCTGTGGAGACGCCGACCGCGGAGCTGGAGAGGGCGGTCTGGAAGCTGCCGCCGGCCCTCCGAGAGGCGGCGGCTCCTCAGCTCCAGCCGCCCCGTCCCCGCCCGGGCTGTGGGGCCCGAAGGGAAACATGACCAACGCCCCCGCCCCCTATTCCGGGCCGCTGTCCCGCCGCCCGACAACTCAGCGCTCCCGCTCCAGCCGCCACTTCCGGGTGTCGCGCCCTAAACCCGCCGGCTGGGAAACCCGCGCCGCCGCTAGGCTGCCCTCTGCCGGGGACGTAAAAGCAAGGACACCACCGCTGTGTGCGCCAAAACCTAAGAGGACTGTGAAGTCAGGAGTCACTAGCCCTCTGTGTGCAATGTAGGGCGCACGGGACCTGACTACAAGCATCAGAGAGTCGGTCCTCAGCTGTCAGTGAGCACTGGCTGAGACTGGGTCGGATTATCTGCTGTTGTCCTTACACTGAGATTGGTCAAGGGAGGAGGGCAGGAGGGTGATTATTATATGTAGGTCACACAGTAAATCTCTTGGCACACTGCCTACTCAGCCTAGAAGTTTAAAGATTCAAGAACAGTCGAATTTAAAAAGCATTGGACTGTACAGGGCCTAGACTAAAGGAACCTATTGGTATCATAAATATCTGCTCACATCTTGGTTGCTGCGCAGTAAGGTAAATCTTTATCAAGGTTAGAGCCTTCTTCTCTTCCCCTCAAAAAGAACACACATTCAGCTAGGAGTAAATGAGGGGAGCCGGATAACTGAATCAATTCAAAGCCCACTGTCCGTCGGACTCCTACTGCGTCTGCCAAGCACTGCCTGGTCCCTGAGGGTCCTCTCTGCTCCTGCTCCTGAGTACCTCTTTTCAGGGAAAGCTTTAACAGGGAATGGGGGTTTTCAGTGACGGGAAGTTTAGTCCTCAAAAAGCATAGCTTGGGGTAAAAGGAAAGGCAGATCGATTAAAAAAAACAACCAATTCTCTAGGTCTGTAGCATTGTAGGGAGTTCACATTTGGTAATTGTGATATAAACCTGGAGGATGATCCAGCCCGTGAAGATAGACCTGGAAGATGTCTGGGGAAAGGGACTTAGATATTCAATGGTTGAACCTTAAACAGAAAATCAAGAAATCGTCATTTGGTTTGTATTGGTTCCACATAATCAGATTTCACAGTTCAGGGGATTCAACATGAAAAGCATACCAAGGTCCCAAGGCCATTGAGGAGCTGTTCATTGGGTTGAGGATATGGTTCAGCAGTGGAACATTTATCTAGCATGTGTGAAGCCCTGACTTCAAACACTAGTACTGTAGAAAAGAAAGAAAAAAAAACTAACCATGTTCACTGATAATTTAGAGAATCTAAGGAAACAAAATTGGAGTAAACAAGAGTCACATATGAAAAGTTTACATGTTCTCTGTTCATATCATAATGACTCTCAAAGTTAAGATGTGGGCTGGAGAGATGGCTCAGTGGTTAAGAGCACTGACTGCTCTTATGAAGGTCCTGAGTTCAAATCCCAGCAACCACACATTGGCTCACAACCATCCGTAATGAAACCTGATGCCCTCTTCTGGTGTGTCTGAAGATAACTACAGTGTACTTAAATTATTATTATAATAATTACAGTATTAGCCGGGCGGTGGTGGCGCACGCCTTTAATCCCAGCACTTGGGAGGCAGAGGCAGGAGGATTTCTGAGTTCGAGGCCAGCCTG